>CM019148.1:49871171-50138598 GCA_009733165.1 Naja naja | reverse complement strand
ATAATATAGTAAGCTATTCTAAAGCATGTGGGACAAAAGCTGTAACTGTAATTCTTTATATAACAGGCATTGCCAAGATGTTTATGATACTTCATTATTCCATTACTCAGACATTTTGCATATTTCAGATGCTTTGGCCATTGTGACCACAAAGGAGTTTACTACAAACTGATCCAATACTGAATTAGGTCTATATCAATTTCGTGTACTTTATCAAATTTAATACTGCAAAGAAAAGAAGTAGGAGAATATTGTTTTTCTTTCTTTTTCTCCCCTCCCTCCCTAATTAGGTAAGGTCTATTGAGTTGTCTGCTTAGGTGTAGTTCTGAATATGTAAGAAGAAAAAGGTATGTAGAGTCAAGAGTCATGCATACTGTCTCTGATTTCAGTACCCTCATACATACCAGTTCTTCTGCTTCTTTTCCTAACATTGAACACTTTATGCAAACATCTGAAATGGAATTCTAAACATTCAGCTAAGCATGCTTAAAAGCTTTCTAGGATCAGAATTCTATATGATGAAGTATCCCACCTGCTGGAATTGAACTGGTGAAGGCATGCATAAGACAGAGCCTGCACATACACCACTGGCTTCCTGTGGCCTCACATATTTAATGTCAGTGCTTAAATATGGACAGTAATTCTTCACTCCCAGGCAGGTTTATCTTTTAGTTCAGTTATCTATATAATCTTTATAACTGAAGATGTCAAGGAATAACTAAATTCCCAAAATATGTGCACTACTATCAGGTTAAGACTTGTTTTAAAATCCTCTACTGAAACCATTCTATCCAGATAGGCTTTCCTAGCTATAGGGTTCCACGGGGGATGCCTTGGTTTTTGCCCCATGGTTTCTGAAGTGTATTCAAAGGTAGACGTTTTCCATTGCAACACAGATCAGGTAATATTCACAGACTAAATCTTTCTTCTGACAGGTGATCGATTGGTCTATTTGTTTCATTAAACACATATGTGCACCTCCATAATCAACAGCTACTCTCAGCAACTGATTGTACATCTGGTTCCCTAGACAATATTTTTACAGTGCTTACTAACATTCAACTAATAATACCATCTAAATAATAATATTTTATATTTTCATTTTCATTTTATTAGCAGAAAATAATATGGATGGAAGGAGCTTTTTGCACACTTACCACTTAGATGGATTGGGAAAGTGAAGAGTTTTATGGTGAAGAAAGTACCAACTGTTTTTCATCTAGCTTGGGATTTTGAGTTTGGGGTTGCCCAAAGGCAGATGGATGAAATCTGAAGTCCCACTAAACAGGGGCCCAAAATTAAGACTTTTGTCTTACATTAATCATAGCTCAATCATATGAGTGTAATCAACAGGTATTTGGGTTGAGAACTATAAGGGGACATTAGTATTGAAAGGAAAATTATGTTCTATGCAGATGTATCACAAAATAAGGAAGAAAAATAGATTGAATGTTCTCATATAGAATATTCAATATAATTATATGACCATAAGCATTACTTCAGTTGTAAAATTTTATTAATATTTCTTTCTCAGTATTGTTTACCATGTTTTAAAATTGCTTTTGTTCTTTTTTCCCTGCTACTAATGTTAAAAATCTCATATCCCAAAAGTTCTTGCCTACCACAGACAAAGTCAATGCTCGTGATTACTGTCTGGGTACATAAATTTGTTGAGGTAACTGTCAGCCATCAAATAATAACCCCAATCCTAATTCCAAATTAAGACTCCTAATCAAAACCATAAAACAGCAAAACAAAATCAATTGGTATGTGAAACTCTCTGGTGGAGAAAAACTTTTTGTCAAGTAAAAAGGAACACAAACCTTGCATTTATATTCTTGATGAGAAAAAGCAAATAATAGTAAGCCAACATTTTGTTTTGCTAACATTTTAAAAAGAGTGCATGTAAAAACTTCAAATTTTAAACTCACAGATTACACTGACTATAAACATTTGGCTCATGCTGCTGGAATTATTTTCTTGTAAAAAGCTGATAGCCTTCAATTCTGGAATTGCCTTTCCTAATGAGATAGGTTTGGCTCCAACTTTACTGACTATTTCCGTGCTATTGTGGCTTCCCAATGGCTGCTCTTATCTATATCAGGAGACACAGTAAATCTTTCAGGGTTATCTTAAAATTGCAAATGTCACTCCAAATTTCTCATACACACAGACTTACAGGAAGACAGCATCAAAAGGCAGTCAGGGAGAAGTCAGAGATGAGAAGAGTCCATAGTACATAGTGCAATAGCACTTAGACTTACATGCCATTTCATAATCCTTTACAGCAGTCTTTGAGTGATGTCAGCATATTGCCCCCATCAATCTGAATCCTCATTTCACCAACGTCGGAAGGATGGAAGGATGGGTCAACTTTGAGCTGGGCAGGATGAACTCCTGGCTGTGGGCAGAGTTTGCAATACTGCATTCTAACCATCCTGAAAGTTTTAGGATTTAGGATAGTTCTAGGAATAGTTAGCCACAAATGACTTTACAGACTGGCTTTGTACCAACAGCTTTACAGAGCCTGCAATCAGGACGAGATATGAAATGTTTCATGCCCCCACCTCATCTCCTAAAATCTGGTGTTGGAACTTACAAAATTCAAGTTATGCATATAGCAGAAAACAAATACAAGTTACTGTTATATTCTGATAATATTTTATCTTTTGGACAATTACCCAAAATCTTCATTTACATTCATAGAAATGGGAGTGCAAGACAATAAATGTTCTAGGCAATTAATTGGGTAAGTCTAATGTTATGCAAAATGAAAGTAGCATTTCTATAAATATGTAAAAAGTAGAAATTGCTAAGATTATGTTAAATATCTGGGAATAATTATTCCTTGGAAACTTTTGTTTTGTGGACATGAATATATCAAATTTTATTTCTTAGATAAAAGGTGATGTCATGGATAATTTAAAATAATGATAAGTTTGGAAAAATAAACAACATACTTTCAAAGGCACCAAATTAGGGATGCACTTATCCAAATATGGAATAACATCAAGAAGAACCACTATACTAAAATACCAGGTTGGTTGTCAACGATGGAGGCATTAATATACCCAAATGTGATGGAACTGGCTAAAATGAGGAAATACAAGGACTTGCTCAACAAACAAGGAAGATTAAAAACAATACAGGAGTTAAAACAACAGAACATAGACATTGACTGGTGGCCATATATGCAAGTACAAGCAAAGTATAGAAAAGACAAAGAAGAACATGGATTTCATTTGGGCAAACAACAATTAGATAAAATTTTACAAGGAACAGAAAAAAAGATGATATCCAAATTATATAATTTCCTTTTAAATTTCAAAATGGAAGAAGAAGTAGTCAAAGAAACAATGGTAGTCTGGGCAAAAAATGTGGGACATTATATAGAATTCGAACATTGGGAAAGAATGTGGGGGACACATTCAAATTATAGAGTAATACTATCTACAGCATATAGAGAAAATATGTACAAAATGTTTTATAGGAGGCATCTACCCCCCGCCAGACTGGCAAAAATGTTTGTAAATCAATATCCAGAATGCTGGAAATGCAAGAAAGAAAGGGTACATACTTTCATATGTGGTGTATCTGCCCAGAAGTTTAAAAATATTGGAATAAGATTGAATTTGGCTAGAAGAAATAATAAAACAAAAAATTGAATTTCAACCACAACTATTTTTATTGGGCATAATAAAAGGAAAATATAGTAAAACTGATAGATATATCGTTCTACATATAATAACTACTGCTAGGATCTCATATGCACAACACTGGAAACAGGGAGATACACCACAAGAGGGAACAGTGATAAAGAAAATATTAGATTGCACAGAAATGGACAGGTTGACCTTAGAATTAAAAGATAAAGGAATCGATATATTACACAGTCTGGGACAGCTTGTATGCATGGTTTGAGAACAGGAAAAAAAATTGTACTGTAATTAAGCAAAGGATATGAAGTTATATATACTGACTGTAGAATCAACAGAAAATATATTATGTAATGAGTGGTATAAGTATGGAATAAGAAATAGTGAATTAATAGGGAAAGTAATAAGTAATAATTGTAATGTAATAAGAATCTAAGTATAAGAATAGATTAAGAAATCTAAATGATGTTTTTATTTATTTATTTATTTATTTGGACTTGTATGCTGCCCCATCTTCGAAGACTCGGGGCAAAGCGCTTTACAATAAAAACAACAATAAATACTTAAAAAGAAATTAAACTAATTTCTAAGCCAGAGCAGGGGCCACCCCCACTGGCTGGAGGTGTGCAGAGCGGCAAGCCACCTGACCGACAGGCCCCACCTCAAGAGGAGGGTCTCACTCTGCCCTATCTGGAACTAGCCTCCCTTGAAACAGGGTCTCCCGTAACCATGGCCACCCTTCCTGGGCGTGCCCCTAGGGAGGAGGCCATAGAGGTCGAGGCGTGCCACCACACAAAAGATGGCTGGGTATGCTCCCAAAACATGATATGGCCCTATGCCTCGACGTCTCCTGCCAATCCCAACCACCCTGGGAATCGCGGTCCCCACCTTGCACCCTGGGCCCCACTGGCCCCCCACCCCCACCCTCCCACCATGCACCGGGCTGCAAGAAGACCCTCCTCCCCTCCCTAACCCTTAAAACCCCTCCCTATCCCATTAAAACATCAAATTAAAAAATTTAAAAGACATCCCTTAAAACCAGATTTAAAATTTGGCTTTGGTCAGCCATGCCACCTCTCGGGATCCCAGGATCCGTCCTTAAGGTAGGCTTTGGTAACCCCTTGGGCCATCCAAAGACAAGGGAACAGTCTGGAAGGCCTGTAGTTCCAGCAGCAGTAAGTGAGCATGTTACAAAGGTGGAAATCGATGGGAAAAAAGGAGGAACATTCGGTGAAAGATGGTAAAAAGATGTAAAGTGCATAGATGTAAAGTGCATAAAGGAGAGGTCCAGGCAAAATGTCCACAAAATCCCACACCCCCAGCTCTCTCACAGCTGTTGGGGGACCAGAACCCAATTGGCCAGCCCACTGCACTCCCACAGTGGGTGGAGTCTTGACACTGAACAGAAAATCAACCCCACTGCCCTCTCACAGAAGTGGAGTGGGTCCATTGACATCATGACAATGGGGCGGGGCCAGACCCTGATGGGGAGAAGTCCTGAACAATTCCAGGACCGCCATTAAATATCCAGGACACGATGAAATAGTCCAGGCAAATAGAGCGAGTCACAGACATAATGGGGGGGGGGGTAGGGCAGAAGAGAGTCAAGAATAACACAGATCCGGAGATGACATAGGGACAATGATGGCATAGGGGCAAGCAAGACCCCAAAAGAAGGATCCAAATATGGCATGATTGTTAATGCCAGGACCCTCGTAATAAAAGTCCAGAGTCCAGGATCCAAAAGTCCCAAAAGCCAGCTTTCCATGGGGGTGTCACTCCTCCAATGACACAGCAAATTCCAACAGCCCCCGCTAGGCCAGGCGGCTCATTCGTCCCAGTTGATGACCAACATAGCAGCTATCTCCATGGAGCCCTTCTTCCCCAGAGCTCTCACCTCGAAGCTCTCATCTCCAAAGCTCTCACCTTCAGGAGGGGGGCGACTTCAAAGATGATCCTGGGGAAATACCCCAACGATGCCGCAGGCCCCACTGATGCAATCCGGCTCCCACCGAGCTGCCGAGGCGCTGGGGCCGCCAAGGCCTTCGAACCCTGCCCCAGGCTGGGCCGCCAGAAAGAACTGCCGCCACGACCATCCGGGAGGTCAACCAGCCACTCGGAGATCCCCATGCAAGCCCCCATGGCTCCCACAGATTGTTGGCACTGCAGCCGCCCTTCCTGAGGCCGGCCGCCACCACAACAGCCGGCCTCGACATCATCTGCGCCGCATCCGACACCACCGCCATCTCCCTGCCGCCCGCAGTCACCTACAAGCTGCCAGAGAAAAACCTCTGTGGCCACATCACGCCGCCGGCTAAATTGTTAAATTATATGTTGATATAATTGTGTATTTTTTCCTATGTTTTTAAACTGTTAAAAACTGAATAAAGTTTGTTTTTAAAAAAATATATTGATGAGTTTGTTGGGAAGAAGAAATGCACTGAAATTAATATTATTTCAAAACTGGCATATATTTTGAAAGGATTGTTTATTATGCTTCCATATATACAGTATTTTGAATAGATTAACAAGTTAATGGAACAGTTACCTAGAATTTAATTTTTAAAGCAATTCATCTCAAATGATAATAGTGGTTTCAATTTTCCTAATTTAAAATATATCACTTGGCATTTTGATAACTTCAATAATGTATTGGGAAGAAAACTGAATCAAGTACATTATGCTGTGAGTTTAAAGTATGCTTGATCTAATTGTAGTAGAATTTCTGTGATTTTTCTAGCATTTCAGGTAGCCAGGCATATTTGGGCATTATTGGGAAAGAAATTAAAATTTGAACCAAGTTTTTCTAAGAAATGTGATATTTTAAAATTACAAGAAAAATAATATTTTTGGATGATTATTCATAATCAACTAATTAGAAACAAAACTTTTAAAACTCCGATAGATTATAAAAGGAACATATTTCACCAAAAACAGTTGAAAAGCAATATATACAGTTAAGACAACTGATAATTTGCTTATTTGGTGATTATGCTATTGCAGCCTCTAAAACTCCAGTAGTTTTTAATGTACTAGAAAAGATTTTTAGAAGTCAAACCAACAATGTAATCATTATCAACAATCATTCTCTCCAATAGCTTGGATAATCTAGTAATTTTGGAACAGAGAACTGCAGTATCCTACATTATATTATACTAAATGGTTTTATATTTTAAGAAACATTAAGTTTGTTTCTTAAATTAGCTCAGCAAAAAATCTTTTGCATGTTTAATGGACTATTCCATAGATGTTTAAAAATACAATCCAATTGTCATGCCTATCTCAGACTTGGAAGACTGTGTTGCTGAAGATTCTGCTCTGGATATACTAAATGAGTATCAGCTTCAGGAGTCAGTAAGCAAAGTAGCATCTTAGACTGAAGCTGCCAACAATCCTCAAGAGCAGCTGTATGTATAGTGAGATTATGGGGATCAGGATGCCCAGCCCTTCAGCTCCTTGTGCTCTTCACCAACCAGAGATATATGTGCCTTTTCATTTGGCAAGAATGTACGTGGTCTTGATTGGCTCCCATCTAGTAGAGGCTCTATTAAAGAGTCACCATTAACTTATAAGATTCCCCTGGAAATAACTATTCTACTGAAAATGCAATTTGTATAATTGTGACATTCCTTTTCTTACTGCAATAGAAAAATAGAGAAATATTATTGTACTGTTGCATTTGTTTTAATTTTTTCTTCTTCTTTTCTCCTCCTATTTAGTTGTTAATATTGTCTTTGGAAATATAGAGCTTTGGGAATGAAATAAATCTGGGCTGTGAAAATATTTACAGATCCCTCACATCCCGGACATAAACTGTTTCAACTCCTTCTCTCAAAACGACGCTATAGAGCACTGCACACCAGAACTGCACACTATAGAGCACTGCACACCAGAACAACTAGACACAGGAACAGTTTTTTCCCCAAAAGCCATCACTCTGCTGAACAAATAATTCCCTCAACACTGTTCAACTATTACAAAGTCTGCATTACTATTACAGTTAATCTTCTCATCACTCCTTATCACCCATCCCCTCCCACTTGTTATTGTAGGACTGTAACTTTGTCGCTTGTATCTTTACAATTTATATTGACTGTTTCCTAGTATGATTTGATTGCTATGACTGTCATTAAGTGTTATACGTTATGATTCTTGATTCTTAACGAATGTATCTTTTCTTTTATGTATACTGAGAATATTTACACCAAGACAAATTCCTTGTGTGTCCAATCACACTTGGCCAATAAAGTATTCTATTCTATTCTATTCTATTCTATTCTATTCTATTCTATTCTATTCTATTCTATTCTACTCTATCAATGTTCTCAATTGCTATTATTCTATTTTTAATGCTCAGTAAAATATTGTTATGGGGAAAAGGAGGAATGAAAAGTGGGATATAAATTAAATTAATAATAATACATTATTTTAGTTGCTCTCTTAAGTTTTCACAGGTTTTACCTAGTTCAAGCATATTTGACCTTTATTGGGCTTCCTAGCTATGTCTTCTTGATGCAGTAATTCTCAGGTGGAGCCAAACAAAGAAAGTCTTTGTCAAGTCTTTGGATCTAAAAGAGGAATTGATGGAACAGATTCCAGCTGCTGGTTCAGCCGTAAATAATATTCTAATTTGAAACATGTATGCTGCTTAAATGCATTTTATTGCTTTATTTTTTTTTAAAAAATGATTATATACTAGAATTACTGTGTTTTAAGTATATGCAAATGAGAAAGGTTTTACTATGAACTTGGAAAAATTTGATATCAAAGGACAAGTATAACATTTTAAGAGATAAAATATAATAAAAATAATAATAAAATTATCTGTGTTCCTTCATATGTCTAATCCTGGTTCTGGGCTTGTTTACCTATTTCCCACTGTCATCTGACACTCTGAACACTCACCTAGTAGAACTTCTTGGGCTACAAGTCCAGAATCTTTGTCCTAATGGACCATTTCGTACTTGTCTCCAGAAGTTTCTGAACAATCCCAGAAGTGTGTAGAAGCCACTGTGTTTAATTATACCATCTAATCCGTGGATACAATGGAAACTCTGACATTTCCTCTGACATTTTATGATGGAAACTCTGACGTGCACACAAGAACATAAATACATGTTTTACTAAAAAGAGCAGTCAGTGGAACTAGATTCTGTCTTCAGTGACAATAGAAGCCACCTGGGAGGATTATTTTATTTTAATCTTTAAAGTTCTCTGAATTCAGGGATGTCAGTTTATTTTTCACACACAGAACTCATTCCTTTTAGCCTATAAAAATGTAATGTTTGTAAATGTTGAGACACTGAGTCTTTCCTAAATAAATGGATTTGCAAACAAAAAGTCTTCTCTATGACCTTGCTGCTAGCTGGATGTACATTTCTGCTTAATCAAAAGAAGAGGGAAAATATAAGGAAAAGATAAGGGCCACTTTTTTCACAAAAGGAAAATGTGATTAAAAGGTATTATATTTCTTGTAGGACTTTAAGTGTTTTATCAATAAAATCAGTGTGTCAGAAACATTTCAATGCTCCTTTTACTTATGTTTATTTTATGCAAAATCTGTGATTATTATAAAATGTCCATGTTAGTCAGGTGCATTTCAACTCAGGATCACAGATCCGTACTACTGGAAGACTTGTAGTTCTATAACATCTTGTGCTGCTGCATTTTGAAAAGGGACTTCTAAAAATATGTCTTCCAAAATGTGGGAGGGAAGAAGTCGGTTGATGGGCAAGTACTTGGGTCTGAAGGTCTTTATTTAGAGGAATACAACCAAAAAGCCTCTAACAGTGCAAAGTCCAGGGAGACAGAGTTCTTGAGAATATGATAAATATCAGTCCATTTGTTTGTGTTCCTGAAATGGATCTATTCTTGTGGAAGAGAGTTAAAATCAGTGGTGGGATTCAAAAATTTTTACTACTGGTTCTGTGGGTGTGGCTTGGTGGGTGTGGCTTGGTGGGCGTGGCAGGGAAAGGATACTGCCAAATCTCCATTCCCACCCCACTCCTGGGGGAAGGTTACTGCAAAATCCCATTCCCTCCCCTCCCCACTAACCTGCTTTCCAGCTCCATTCTCCTGTGCAGGGCAACAAAAGAAGACCCAGCTGATCAGCTGGGACTCGGGAGGCAGAGAATAGATGGGGATGGGGCCAGTCAGATGTGGTATTTGCTGGTTCTCTGAACTACTCAAAATTTTCATTACCAGTTCTCCAGAACTGGTCAGAACCTGCTGAATACCACCTCTGGCTAAAATGCATTAGAAACATCTTCAAGTTTCTCTTAGTAAGATGTTTTGATGTCTCAGTTGATTCACTTGTTTACTTCTTTTATATTAAGAAATGGAGTTATTAGGCTTTCATGGCACTTGAATCTTTACAACATACATGGTAACTTCTCTCTGCATTAAGCTACAGTGTGTATCTTGTGGATAAACTAATCTTTTATTAACTTAAAAAAACTGCTTGATTTTGAGATCTGTTTTTCAGTGAAAAATTGAAAATGCCAGTCATTTTCAAGCAAAGACCTGCCTTTTTAAATGAAAAGCCAGACAAATGCCACCATATTTTCTTCTGAATGGCATGATTAAGATGACTTACAGGAGATAAAAGGAAACATTAAACATAGTAAAATATCAGTTTACTCTACCTCTATAATAGAAAGTTTTGATAATCAACTATGTTCCACACCCAAACATATTTAAGGGTCTCAAATGATTCATTTAATGAAACAAGGACAATTATGTTGTCACCATAATCCTTATTTAGTAGATTGCAACCTAAAGATATGGCATTATTTTCAGAAACTTTTGGAATGTTGCTTATATAAAATGTACACTTTGTTGGCTTTCAAATGCATTTAAAATATTTCATTGTTACTTGTGCATAGAAATGGCATTTTGATTGTTTGCATAACATTTTTCCTCACAGAGCAGACATCTCTAGAGTTATTGAAATGGCCTTGAATACCACGTTGTTACTTGTTTCTTAATTAATGTAGCTCTGACTTCTCACAACTTGGAAGTAGCTTAGACTGTTTTTCTTGGAGTAAAAGCCAGATAGCTTAGAAGAAAGATGGATAAGAATTAAAAGTATACAAAATTATGATGAAATGGAAGATATGGGCAAATAAAACTTCTTTCTCTTTCTCACTGTATTAGAACAAGAATTCAATTTTGTAAAATATATGCAGAGTGTTTTAAGACATAAGAACTACATCTTTGCACAACAATTCATAGTAAACTACTGGTGGTATTGCCTTCAGATCTTGTGATGGTTCTAGTTTAGATTTAGTTCCCAGAGAATACGGCCAACGAGCGTTCCTAATATTGAGTCCACTAATTCCTAAATCAAAGGGTGTATAGAAACAGAGAATCCAAGTTTTGAGGAAGTATTACATCTTAGCTATAAACAACCAAGATGCCCTTGATTAGCATTCTGTGACACCTTAGCTCCATGGTGGCCTTAGTATCTGTAGTTATAATATATTAGTATCTATAGGAGAGGGCAGAGAGAGCAACCTATGAAGTATGCATTGCAATGTCATAATGCAAACACTATCTCTTATGTCCTTGCATATGACACAAGTATGAAAGGTTGATGGTTGTATCAGGTCATCAAATATTTCATCCTCTTTGTGTCATTCTGATTAACAGCTGATGCTGTGCTCTAATGCAGCAAAACTCCCATCTTAATTTGATTGTATGGATTTTTGTGATGCAAACCTACATGTAGTTTGTAGTCTGAACTAGTAAATCTTCAAAGTGGTAATTCTTTTTACTGATGGTCTGATAGATCTGTTTAAAACTTTTGGTCAGTAGTCAATTGTAAAATGCCATTTCTTCAACTTCAGGAAAATATAGTATAACTTATAAGTTATATAACAGAGGTTTATCAAGAGAATTGTCCAATATTTCTCCAATAATGCATAAAACCTCTTACTTTCCCCATTCTTGCTTTATTGCAGCATCACACAACACAAACACACACACACACACACTCTCCCTCCCTCCCTCCCTCTCCTCTCCCTCTCTCTCATACATCCCAAAGAACTTTCTCTTTGTTTTAGAAGGAATCCTGTAGATCAGACCACAGGTTTATCTGATTCAGTATTCTGTTACCATGATAGTATATGGGAAACTACAAACATGATTAGAACAGTTTATGATTATAAGCCATCCAGAGTTATCCTGTGGTAAAATGGGCAGCAAATAAATTTTATAAATGAATAAATGAACAAAAACATTGTTTCTCATGCATATAAACATACTGTAACAACTTCTTTTCATCATTCATAATACTATTCTTCCATGTCAGGAAGATCAGCGGTTGAAATGGAACTTAAGAAATATACATAAATGCAATCCCCCACTCTTTATTGCACAGTGTATGGCCTCCAAAGATTAAATGACAATCACTAGTAATTGCTTCCTGGAAGCGACCTGAGAGTTTGCATTTTTAAAGTTACCTAGAAGGTTAAACAGGAATTAAAATTATTAAAATGTTGCAGCACACCTGTTTTTACACCTTTCCTGTTTCATACAGTACTTGGTTTAGAAAAGCAAAGCTGTGCTTCATTTCAGAAAATATATATTGTCTTTCAACTGGTGTGATCACCATAGAATAACAATTAAATTGAATTCTGTAATCTATGGCATGATGATTTTAGGCACATCAGATGAGTAACAGCTGCCTATTGCAAAAGAATGCAATCACATAACAAAAGCTATATGGCACGACATCACTGAAATTCTTCCCGCAGCTGCCTACAAAAACTATGCATAGTATTAGTACATTTTTCCCAAGTTATGAATTCATCCACCTGTTTTCTTCTTTAAATGTATTCAAGAGCCTTTTCCTCAGATAAAAATTACATGGAGAAATCTTATTGGCTTGATTATCCCACATTTTCAGTGCCACATAAATTCCTCTCATTTTTTTATTTCATGGATATTGTGCACTTATATAGAATTATGCAGGTGGTATAATTGAAATAAAAATAAAAATATTGATCCTGGATCATAATAAAAGTCTTGGGACACATTTCTAATTTGTACTAAAGTCTTCCAGAGTTCCTAAAAAGCCCTGTTGATTAGATTAAAAACCTCACAAACATCAGAAAATAAATGCAATCATGTGCTTCAAAGTGCATTTTCATAAAATAAATTCAATGAAACCCAAATGGAAGTAGGACAAGAAAAGAGCCACTCAGGATTACATGAAGTAACGTTATGAAGGAAAGAAATAATGCATAAGCAACAATATTAAAGTCATATTTTTGGAAATGTAAAGATTATCCAAATAGTGGAAAAACAACAATGGAAATATCAGCAGGCAGGCCAAGAATCTTAGGAGTGACATAGTAAAGAATTTACAATATATGTTATATTAGATATCAAACCAGTGTCAAGGAATTGGTAGAATTCTGGGGGGTGGGGGAAGGATGGTGCAAAAAAGAAGAGCAGAGGATGATTGTCCAAATAGTTCATAGCTCCTTTTTGCCTGGAACATGAATCAGTTAGGATTTAGTCAAGGAAGCGTTTTGGTACATATAAAACACCCTACATCCGGTGTCCCCATGGACCGCTTTGCCATAGAATTGTAAGTTCAGCATGAAGATTGGAGAGAAGTTTGTGTATACATTTTGCTGGAAGTGCTTATAATCAATGGTGGGATTCAAATTGTTTTACCACCAGTTCAGTGGGCGTGGCTTGGTGAACATGCTTTGTGCATTTTGTGCGCACACAGAGGCTTTCCTATTGACCTTCTCCTATACTCCTGCACTCTCCCTGTGTCTTCAACAGCTGACACGCGGCAATCTGCTGTGCCATGCAATGCAGCTGAGCTTCAAAAGCAGGAAATAAAGGTCAGTATGGAGTCAGGGCGGGCAGGCCCAGTAGCTGATCGTCAGAGCAAACCGAGTTCGCTCCCAGATGATTTTTGGAGCTATCGGTTCAGCTGAACCAGGCCGAACCGGTAGAATCCCACCCCTGTTTATAATAGATTACCTCTACCCCAGGAACACACATATGAATACCCTACATAGAATGTCTATACTTGCATAATATGAGAACCAGTATGATGTAGTAGTTAAAGAATCAGGCTACAAACAGGAGTCAGTTAGTTCTAGACCCACTTAGGCAGAAAGCCAGCTAGATGATCTTGGACCAGTCACTTTCTTTTAGCCCCAAGAAGAAGGCAATGGCAAATCACTTCTGAAAAATTTGCCAAGAAAATTGCAGGAGCTTAGGCAATCTCCAAGAATCAGAAAGAATTGAAAGGAAGAAAAAAATGTCTTAGAGACAGGCAAGAGTTTGGCAGTTCTGAAGAAAATATGAAGAAGCTGACTGGGCATAAGATGAGAAGAAGCATTTCTAGAGAATCTGATGACATTTTCACATTACTACTCCAATCTCTCTAAACCATTTCAAAAACCACCTATTGTCTTTTTACTTTTGCCAACTTGGAATACAACAAACAGGCATCAAATATTATGTTACAATTGACCAATAGGTTAGTGAAAAATAAGACTTCAAACAATATCCACCCCCACCACAGCTCTTGGAGCCATCATAAACCCCATGCCCCCATTCTATGCCAAAGAGAAAAGCTGCATTGTTGCCTCCCCATCCATGTTTGGTAGTGAATTTAATGTCAATTTCTCTGTGGGTTACAAAATCTGAATAGTTGTTTAAAAGAACAGCTACAAAGAACCAAAAACTTATCTCCTGCACTGTGCCTTGTGGCTCTAGCAAACTGGGATAATTAAAAGAAATTATGTCAGTATTTTTTATCCAGAGAAAGATACAAGCAAGAGTTTCTGCCAAGGGGAGGACAGACCACATACAGAGTTTGCAAAGTTATACAAGAAAATGTCAACGTTGCTCTGGTTTCAAGTAAGCTACAATAAAATGCGGCACAATGGAGTTCAGGGGAACAGGTTTAGGTGAAAAATATTGACCATATGGTAGGAAAACTGGGGTTCAGCACTGATTCTGGATCTGGATGGGGGACAAGAAGCTTCAGCTGAACCGAGAGGTTATGGGCAGTGGTGGGATTCAAAATTTTTTACTACTGGTTTTGGTGGGCATGGCTTAGGGTCATGTGACTGGGTGGGTGTGGCTTGGTGGTCATGTGACTGGGGTGGGCATGGCTTGGTGGTCACATGACTGGCTGGCGTGGTTTGATGGTCATGTGACTGGATGGGTGTGGCCAATTCAATGTCACTCACATCAAGGGGTGCCTCACCTGGCCCATCCCCTCCCAGCCATTCCTTGTCACATCCAGCCTCAACATATCTATAGTTCTGTAAAAATGTTGTTCACCTTTTTTTGACTTTATTATCTACATACTACAGATGTACTTTCATGGACCACTGAAAGGAGGAAATGGCTCACATGCTTTGCCCAAGAGTGTGGCAACAGGCTTTTAAAGGGCTGCCAGAAAGAGGGGCGGGGCAATGTATTTTCCAAAGCACCAGAAGGCAAACAATGTATTTTCCAAAGCACCAGAAGCTGAAAACTGAACAAAGAGAGAAGCAACCTAAAAGCAAGGAGAAACTTCCTGACAGTGAGAACAATTAAACAGTGGAACTGCTTGCCTCCAGAAGTTCTGAGTGCTCCAACACTGGAAGTTTTTAAGAAAAGACTGGACAGCCATTTCTCTGAAATGGTATAGGGTTCACCCCAAGGTCCCTTCTAAATGTTATCCTGTTATTCTGACACCTTTCCCAGGACCTCTACTCAGAGTTTGGCATCCTCAGTTTTCCTGCATGAGCAGTGGGTTGGACTAGAAGGCCTCCATAGTCCCTTTCAACTCTGTTAAACACACCTGTATTTATGCTCTGACTATAGACAATGCATGTAAACCCTGAAAAATACCTGGGCAAAAGAAGGCAATAAAATCACTCTAGGTGTAGGGACAATGTAAAATATTAATATAACAGCGGCTGCTGGCTATAAGTAGCAGCCGTAGCCCAGCCAAGATGGGTCCATTCGAGCTGTAGTCACTAATAAACTCTTCACTGAAGCTCTTCGCATCTGACTCTTCATGCAAACTTAACACTGGCGATGAAGGTGGGATCCCCCTGAAGAGAAGACGACGCGGAAGACAAGCAGAAGAGTGAGATGGCTGCGCTGAACACCTCCCCAGCCCTGTTCGATCCGGCGGCAGAAGACTGGGAATCGATATCTTCCAGATGTATTTGGAAGGAAACGACCTCGCTGACATCTCCGAGAAGCGGAAGAGGGCAGTCTTTCTTCGCACCGCGGTCGGCAGTCTTCAAGATGGCGAAGGCATTGGCGGGAGCTGCAGACGTGAAGGTAATGGAATGGCCTGATTTAGAAAAGCTTTTAAGAGCCCATTACGCCCCACAAGTAGTGTGCCTCATTAAGAGACATGAGTTTTACCGTCGGGATCAAGGGGAAAGTGAAAACGTTAACGACTTCATGGCAAGTTTAAGAGACATTGGGGGTGCATGCGAGTTTAACAATTTGGAAGAGGCCATGCGCGATCGATTTGTTCTAGGCCTCATAGACAAGGTGCTTCAGAGCAAATTGTTATTAAAACCTAAGATCACATTGAAGGAAGCCATAGAAGAGGCCTCCTCAGCAGAAGCCACTAAGTCCTCAGCGGCAGCCATGAAAAAAATTAACAAGGCCTCAAGCCATTCTGATGTGGAAAAGTCCACAAAAACCCATTGCGAGCAAATAGATTCTGAATCAGACTGCAGTGAGGTGGAGGAAGGAATTTATAGACTCAGAATGGAAAAGAAAAAGAAAGACCTGGGAAGGAAAAGGCAAGACTTTTATTGCAGAGGTTGGGGGGGCCACCCCTGAATGCAAGTTTCTTGATACCATCTGCCTTTGTTGTGAAAAAAGAGGTCACTTAGCAAGAGTCTGCAAATCATCCAGAACTCCACCACACAGAAGAAAGTTTCCTGACAAAGATTTCAAGCCCAACAACTTCAGTGAGAAAATGGGGCAACTCAGAAGCAAATGGGAAGAATGAAACTCATCAAACAGTCACCATTGGTCATTCTTCAACCTTAAGAAGCAGAAAAGTACATGTGAAGGTACTCATTGAAGGAAGGCCTTGCCAAATGGAAGTGGACTCAGGCTCCTATTTATCTATGGTGTCATGGGACACTATTCACAGGCTACTTCCCAACATTCAGAAGAAACATTTCCAGAAGCAAGCACTGACTCTTAAAGACTACCAAGGGAACAAGATTCCAGTAGTTGGAACAAGAGAATTCAATGTGAAGTTCAAAGGCCACACCAAACGTTTGCCCCTGGACAAGGATCGCCCAAGCTTGCTGGGACTTGAGTGGTTCAATCCACTAGGCATCGAGGTGACTGGCATCAATCACGTGAGCAACTCTGAATGGGAGGAGGCCTTGAAGTCTGAGTTTCCAGAGGTCTTCAGCGAAGGATTGGGCAAGTATATGGGGACCCCTATCACTTTCAACCTAGATCCCAAGGTGCCCCCAATTCGTTTAAAGCCCAGAAGGGTCCCATTTGCCTTAAAGGAAAACATTGATGCACAATTAGATAAACTAAGAGCTCAAGGTGTTTTAGAGTCCACTGACCACTCCAGATGGGAGACACCCATAGTCACACCTGTCAAGACTGATGGGTCAGTAAGAATCTGTGGGGACTATAAGGGGACACTGAACCATGCACTGCAGCAGAGCACATACTCAGTTCCAGTGGTGCATCATCTATTACATTCACTTGGCAGGGGTACAGTCTTTGCCAAATTGGATCTGGCCCAGGCATATCAACAACTAACAGTTGATGATGCCACTGCAGAGGCCCAAACCATTGTGACTCATAGAGGTGCCTTCAAATATAAAAGGTTACAATTTGGAGTAAGCGTGGCACCAGGCATCTTTCAAAGCCTTATGGAAAGGATGCTCCAAGGACTGCCAGGGGTAGTGCCTTACTTTGATGATGTGTTAATCTCTGCTGAAAATGACACTCAGTTACAAGAAAGACTCAGTCCTTACTAGATTCAGGAAAGCGGGGTTAAAAGTCAAGGAAGAAAAATGCACTCTTAAACTGACAAGGTTGAGTTCCTGGGCTATATGATTGACAAGCATGGCATCCACCCTACCGATGCCAAGGTTCAAGCAATCAAAGAAGCCCCTAGACCTAAATGCAAAACAGATTTGCAAGCCTTCCTTGGACTCATTAACTTTTATCATGTTCCTACCTCAGAAGGCAACCATTGCAGAACCATTGCACAGATTGACAAAAAGTCTGTTTGGGTCTGGGGAGGAAAACAATCAGCATTTAACAGTATTAAAAGACTAATCACGCTGATGCTGTACATACAGTTCTCTGAGAATTTGCCTGTTGTACTGACTTGTGATGCATCCCCTTGGAGTGGGGGGTTTGAGCCACAGGCTTCCCAGGGAGAATTTTACGCACTTTGACCAAAGCAGAGAGGAATTACAGCCAATTGGACACATTGGCAATTGTTGCAGCTGTCAAGAAATTTCATGAATATTTGTATGGGAGAACATTTACCATTGTTACAGATCACAAACCTTTGTTAGGCATTGTGGCAGGAGATAAACCTACACCTACTATCCTGTCACCAAGAATGCTGAGGTGGACTGAATTTCTTGCTGCTTATTCTTACAAACTTATCCACAAGCCCGGCAAGGACATTGGACATGCTGATGCACTGAGTCGTTGCCCACTTCCTTGCCACAAGGAGGACTTTGAACCTGAAACACACACCTTTTCCTAGAAACTGTTGCCAAGCTTCCAGTGCATGCGGCTGAAATTGCCAAAGAGACTGCCAAAGACACTTTATTGGCTTCTGTTATAGGCTGGATTAAGAAAGGTTGGCCTCTTCAAGATCTACCTCACCTGGCCCAACCTTTTAAGTCCAGGCAAACTGAATTATCTGTATTAAGAGGATGTATTTTGTGGGGTAACAGGGTGGTTATTCCTGCAAAACTACAAAGAGAGGTTTTGGAAATGTTACATGAGGGTCATTCTGGTATTAGAAGGATGAAGGGATTGGCCAGGAGTTATGTATGGTGGCCAGGTATTGACAAAATGGTTGAAAACTGGGTTGCATCTTGTCCCAACTGTCAGGTAGTCAGGCCTGCCCCACCTCTTGCCCCAAACAGGAATGGGAATGTCCTAGGGGCCCATGGTCTAGGATTCACATTGATTTGCAGGCCCTACCAGAGGGCACACCTTTCTTATTATAGTAGATGCATATTCCAAATGGCTAGAGGTAATCCCCATGGCATCCACCACAACTGATGCTGTCATCAAGCAGCTCAAAAACTTTTTGTAACCCACGGTTACCTGATGTTCTTGTCTCTGACAATGGCCCTCAATTTACATCCAAACCTTTTGAATCCTATTTAGCACAACAGGGTATCAGACATGCCCTCACTGCCCTGGACACCTTGCTAACGGCTGGGCTGAACGCATGGCGTTTTACCAAGGAGAAACTTCAGCAACTGGGTCCTGGGGACATCACTGAGAAAGTTGAAAAACTTCTTAGCACATCACTCCTAACCCATCTAATAACTTATCCCCAGCAGAGTTGTTGATGGGTAGGAAACTTAGGTCTTCCCTTGACCGCCTTCATCCCACTTACGCACCAACACACCACTAGATTCCACTTCCAAAGTTTGCACATTCAGTGTGGGTGATTCTGTTTATGCTAAGAACCTTATGGGTGAACCTTTGTGGATTCCTGCTGAGATAACTCAAATCACAGGCCCTCGTTCTTACAGGGTACAAACAGAGGATGGACTCCTCTGGAGCAGGCACATTGATCAACTTAGATCCAGGTTTTCTCAGGAACATCGCACTTGTTCCTCTCTAGTTCCCTCACCTGATGTCAATTCTAGGGGAAGGGAGGAGCAGGAGGATAATCAGCAAGCAAGAATCCATCCCATGTGTAGCGAGCCATTACGACAGGAACCATTCCAAAACCTGTCACAATGCCAAAATCCATCCTTAGAAGTGGAAGATTGCACATCACTACCTGACTTGAGTGATGACATTGGGCTAGAGATGGGTTGGGAGGAGAGACCAGATTCTAACAATCAAACAGGGTCTTCTTTCACAGGAAGTCCCAGTAGGGAAATGTCAGCAGACACATTTCCTCTCTCACTGGGTGAGAATGTTAAAACTTCTGAACCATGAAGGTCTCAACGCATTACGTAAGAGCCCCACCTATTTAAAAGAATACATTAGATAGGTTGGGGTTTGGTATGGACTGAACCTAGTGGGGAGGGTGTTATGTATGTAGGTTTGAATGTCATTGGTTTAGTTTGAATTGTTCTTGTAAAATGTCAAATATGATTGGTTTGAAAAGTGCGGGAAAACCCTGCACTCTGATTGGCTGGCAACTGCAGCTGCTGGCTATAAGTAGCAGCCGTAGCCCAGCCAAGATGGGTCCATTCAAGCTGTAGTCACTAATAAACTCTTCACTGAAGCTCTTCGCGTCTGACTCTTCATGCAAACTTAACAAATGGAACAATTAAAAATAGCACAGTTTTTTTCTCTCTGTCTCCCTTCCTATTTCTTTTTCTTTCTTTCTTTCTCTCTCTCTTCCTATTTCTTTCTCTCTTTCTATTTCTTTCTTTCTCTCACTTCCTCTTTCTTTCTTTCTCTTTCTTTCTCTTTCTTTTTCTTTCTCTCCCTTCCTTTCTTTCTTGCTCTCCCTTCCTTCCTTCCTTCCTTCCTTCCTTCCTTCCTTCCTTCCTTCCTTCTCTCTCTCTCTCTCTCACACACACACACACACATACACACACACACCTGTTCTCACTGGGATGGCATGAGAAGGCAGAACGTGAGCGGCTGTGGTGGCGGGGGTGGCAACACTGCTACGGGAGGCAGCCCCAGGAGTCTCCACCCTCCCTTTCAGAGCACCTCTTACCACGGCGTCGGACAGATGTTCCTCCTGCATGGAGTCAGCTCCTGCCCAGCCCTACCTCTCCAGAAGAGCAGCAAGAAGCCTGCTCGGGTGGGGAGGAAGGAAAGCCCCAGCCCTCCCATTCTGGCTGGCAGCTCTGCTCCCCTTGCTCTTCCAGGTTCTGGTGTGCTGGCCAGCTTGGACATGGGGCAGTTGATGCCCCACCAGCAAATCTGCCCCACCAGCTGCTCCTGACGCCTCTGAGAGCAGTTCTCGCCCATCTCTCACTGCTGCTCTTTTGGGGAGGCAGGGCTGCATGTGTGAACTACCATCACCCTCTTACCTGCAGCGTATGTCCGAGCTGGCCAGCACACCAGAACCTGGAACAGCAAGGGGAGCAGAGATGCCAGCTAGAACAGGCGGGGCAGGGCTTTCCTTCCTCCCTATCCAGTGCAGTGGATTCAATGGGGTGGACCTGTGTGCCAGCACCTCTGCTCCCCTTGCTCTCTTCTAGGTTCCGGTGTGCTGGCCAGTTGTTGCTGCTGCCACTGAGAGCAGTTCTTGTCCGTATCTCACTGCTGCTCTTTTGGGGAGGCAGGGCTGTGTGTTTGAACTACCACTGCCCTTTTACCTGCAGTGCTGGCAGGCTGGCTGGCATGCCGGAACCTGGAAGACAGCAAGGAGAGCAGAGGCGCCGGCATGCAGGTCCACCCATTGAGCTCACTGCACCGGAGGGACTTGCCCACCTGTCTTCTCCTTGCAGAAAGTCCCGGCCTCACGTGTGCACATGTGAAGTCCCAGGACTTTCTGCTAGGAGACAGTGCATGGGCTACCGGCTTGGTTCCAGCTAGCAAAGAAGCATCAGCTGGAAGACTTCTTGCACTGAAAAAAAGAAGCAGCGGCTGCAGGCATCTCACAAGGGGGGAGATGCGGGATGGCGGGGAGCCCAGTGGCTCTCAGCCCTGGCTTGCCTTCCCTGGCAGCCAGCCACTGGAGGAAAGTAAGGTCGTGGCCACAGATGACTAAAGAGGTGGTCATAAGGGAGGAAGTGAGATTAAGGGCCAGGCCAGGACCTCTGAAAGAGGAGGAAATGTGCGACGCATTGCGCCTAAGGGAGAGCATGTGATGAGTGGGCAGTAGATCCAGGGCAAGGCTGGAGCTGGGGAATCACATGTTCCCGACCCAGCTGAGGCAGCTGGTGGTTCCAGGGCCTCATGGAATAGTGCACGTCCCTGGGGCTCCAGCCCCTGACCCAAGGCAAAGGCTCAGCGGGCGGCATGCATTGCTTACCTTTGGTGAGCTGAGCTCCAGGCATCAACAAGGCAACTGGTGAGGCAATTATCTGGGCCATGTGGCGAATGCAACATATATAAGGCGAGGGTGGGCGGGGCGAGCATTGAGCAGCCGGAAAAGATGAGCGAGCATCGAGCATCCAGAAGGGGCGAGCGAGTGGTGACCAGTCGACTGGGTCAGGGGCATGGCCAGCCAGAAGTCACTACCGGTTCAATGACCCATGCCAAATTCTTGCTACCAGTTTGCCCGATCCAGTGTGAATTGGCTGAATACCACCTCTGGTTATGGGTATGTGGAACCTTTCAATCTGTGACTTTAACATTTTTAGTTTTGGAAGGGGTAGACTTCCTTAGATAGACTGAATATACAAGTTGGGGGTTCTCTTAGCCACAACTGGTTAGGAGAGCATTTGCACCCATTCCTGGATTGTAGGGCCCTGTAATCAGTTGTTCATGCCTTGGACCTTTTGTGTTTAGACTACTGCAATGTGCTCTACATGGGGATACTCTGAAGAGTATTTGGAAGCTAGAACTGGTACAGAATGCAGTTCTAGGGGGCCTTAGGAATGGCCCATGAAACACCATTGTTAAGTGAGCTGCACTGTTTGTTGGTCAGCTTCTGGGTTCAGTTCAAAGTATTGGTTATCACCTTTAAAGGCTTTTATGGCATGGGACCAGGCTATATGAGGAATATTCTCGAGTGTGATTAACCTGCTTCACTTGCTCTGGCAGAAGGTGCACGCTAAGAATCCTGTCGGCCAAGGAATTTTATCTGGTGGAATCCAGAAAAAGAGGATTTTCTGCTGTCGCTCCTGCTGCCTGGAATATCATGCCATTGGAGGTGAGATCCACCTCAATGCTCTTGGTCTTCGAAAGGACCTCAAAACCTGGTTATGCTGACTGGCTTAGATCCTGATTTGGGTGGGGGGGTCTTCCACAATGGAGCTGGTTAATGGGTGAAGAATAATTTCCCATTCCCATCCCATTTATGTTCTGGTTTCTACTTTACCTAATTATCAGGTCATTATTAGATTAGTTATTTTTTAATGCTTTTAAGATTTAATGTTTATTTATCCTGGTT
Organism: Naja naja; assembly: GCA_009733165.1. NCBI lineage: Eukaryota > Metazoa > Chordata > Lepidosauria > Squamata > Elapidae > Naja > Naja naja. The sequence continues at coordinate 50,115,681 of CM019148.1, read as the reverse complement.
TTTTATAGTGTTGGAAGCTGCCCAGAGTTGTATGATTGCTAGATAAGTGGCATATACATTTAATAAATTAGTAAATAAATTAATAAGTAAAATTCTGAACTATTGTTGCCTATGTGAATGGGCCCTGAAAGGAAGAAAAAATTGATACAAGTGATTGGAAAAGAGACTCTGAGATTAAAAGGCACTGGAGAAATAGAGACTAAGAAGATTAAGAAAGAGCGATACCTCTCACAATTATAATTCCCAAATTGCTTCACATCAAATGAGGCTCAGATCTATAGCTAACTTTTAAGCCTAGATAAGTTTTAAAAATAAATCTCTCATCTGTGGAACACTGTATTGCGGAATTAACTTTTCTGTATTTGTTCTGCAGAAACATTACATAAATGATTTGCTCATCTCAATTTACCTACCATTTCTTTCTTCTTTTTCCTTTCCCTGTTAAATAAACCATACTGTGCATATACTTTATATGTGCGTATGTATACATATGTGTATGTCTGTGTGCATGTGTATGTACAGTTAGTACAATCACATACTGTCATTGAAGTAATAGCAGCTGTAGTACAACATACTTCAAGAGTGCTAAATGGAGAAACTTCTACTAATTATTTTGACCATAAAGGATGGCTGCAAATAAAAATGGATTAAAAATAAAAATATTTATGTTTTGTCAGAACAAGTTGTACTTGAATGCTTATGCTCCACAGGCACAAGGGACCTAAAATGAACACGAGACAGCCATTTTTAAAGATAGAAAGATTGTTTCTACCTTTGCCCCAACTGTCATCAAATTAAAGTCAATAACAGAAAATGACAGAAAACGACAGGCCCATTTATAGAAGTTTGGCTAACAAATCAGGAGATTTTACATCATATAAAGATTTTTTTGAACTCTTTCATTAAATGTTTTAATATGGAAAATGTGTAGCTGAATTAAAGTCATTTTGAAGCATTGCAGTTTATAATCCTATAATCCCGAAAAATTTTAAGAATTAGTGCCTGAATATTTCTGAATTCTTGTATTCTTTTTCCATGCAAAATCCGTTTTCCATCTGTGTCTTCCTTTGCCTAATCTGCTAAACTGAAAATCATGAGATATTCCTCTGCAAGCAATTCTGGGAACCTTTCCATCTGAAAAATGGAATAAATACTTTAATTATTATCTGTCGACTACTGAATGACCATTGTAGTTCAGTTTGGAGATAAAGGCTTTTTGCAAAAACAATTTTAGCTGCACTGCGAAGAATATTCCTTCTCTCAGGCTCTTTTCTTCTTTCTGCCATGTCTTCTAACCTCCATCAAGTTTGGTAAGATACTGTACGTGGTTTTGAGGTTGGGGGGAGGGATTTTCCACATTGAATGCAATATACGATCCACTCCAAAGTTCAAACAGATGGTCCAAGAAATTCCACCAGCATATAGAAACAGAGCCATAGTTGGAATGGAATTCTGATTGTCATAAAGTGTCAACCAAAGTGCTTTTTTCTTTATATAATCCCTACCATTAGTTTGCTTCATTTAGTAGTTTGACTGAATCACTCCACTTTTTTTTCCAAGCAAAGCACTTCAGTTCCTGTTGTCTTCTTAATATGTGTTTCTGAGCTTGAGACATTTATTTATTTATTTATTTATTTATTTGATTTATATGCTGCCCCATCTCCGAGGGGACTCGGGGTGGCTTACACGCAATATATAAACAATAAATATGTCTTTATCAAATTCAATCCAATTATAAAATCAATTAAAATACCCTTAAATTAAAATTCCCAACCCTGCTCAGTCCAGGCCAGCCTGCACAAACAGCCAAGTCTTGAGATCACGGTGGAAGGAGCGCAAGTCCGGGGCCAAACGCAGCTCTAGAGGTAGCTGATTCCAAAGGGTGGGCGCCCCCACAGAGAAGGCCCTCCCCTGTGGGACCGCCAACTGACATTGTCTGGCCGACAGCACCCCCAGGAGGGCCTGCCTATGGGAGCGTACCAGGCGATCGGACCTTGATGCTGGTAGGAGGCGCTCCTGCAAGTACCCCGGACCTGAGCCATGCAGGGCTTTATAGGTTAATACCAGCACCTTGAATCCTACACGGAGGGCAACTGGCAACTTTGCTTATATATCACCAGTCTCCTCAGGTGCACTCCCTTCAGTTAACTCCTACAGTGCAGGCTGAAGCTTTATCTGAATCTGAAGACCCAGATGTACCCTTAATATCTCCTCTATAATAGCTTACTCTAGAAACTAATGTCTTTCCCATCCCTATTGGCACTGATGGGGAGAGAAGGGGATGGGAGTGAAGACTTGGCTCATCAGGAAAGCCTATGGACATTCAATAGAGTTCTGAAGAACTGATAGCATACTCTAATAGGGAGACATGGGTAAGGAATGTCCTAGTGTATGTTTGTACTGTATGTTTTTAAACTTAATACTGCATTGAAGTCTTATAAGTTTTTTGACTGGACCAGCATAAAACATTGAATATTTAATGGATTAAATGATCTGTATTTAGTAAAATAATCAATAATGTGAATTGTAAGGTTTGACTATAGTAATCACAAATTCTGTGTGTAGTTTTTCTGAATACTAAATTTGATTCTGGGTTTATTATGCACTTATTAGCTATAGCTCCTACTCTAGAAACAGGCAGCAAATTAAACATACTGTTTTTCCATGTACCTACATATATGCCATGTATATATTTGATAGCTCTGTAGTGAAATTATTCACAATGCAACTAAATTGTTCTCAAACTTGCTTCAGCTGCTTCTAACTCTTGAAAAAGCCTATTTATATGAATCTAATTTTAAATCTTCTGTAAAAAGTTAGCTGCACTGGTAGATACCTCATATTTGATCAAATCTCAGCCAATCATTTTGATTCTCCCTCCACTTCCTTTTGGGTCTCTGAATGTTTTGAAATGAGGCAAAGAACTGCCACAATAGCCAGGTAAGCACAAGATATGAAATTATTTGCTTCTCTTTCTGATTAGGCAATTGAATGCTGAGAGAATTTCTTTTGGTATAACAGTCATTCCAGTGGCAATTCAAATTCTCCAACTGAAATGAACTTGAAAGAGGATACACTGCCTTCATAATCATTTAATGAGCAATAGATTACTAAAGAGAGGCATGTGATTTTTCCCTGCCCTGACTCATATACTTCCATATTCTTTCTCATTTATTTCAGCCAAAAAGTCAAGCTGAATTCTTTTAAATAAAAGGTAAATTGATATGGAAAATTACAGGCAATAAGATTTTGTATGGAAAAATATAGCAGAGCCAATTGAAAGAGCACCAAAGTCATTCTATTCACATGGCTTGTCCTGTTTCTTTCAAAATGTCCTTCTTTCTGTGCCTCAGGTCACTTTCATAAGAACAATCATTCCATGTACAGTATATTCAAAATCAATTTTGCATACCTATGGAAAGGTTTGGCATTCACACTAGCAGAAGGAAAGGAAGATGAAGGAATGTATTTAACAAATACTGCATTGTAGACATTTTCATATGAAAAATTTTTCACACAATTTTTGGTGCAACATATAGGCAGCCACTTAAATAAATGATAAGCATGCTTTTGGTATACAATGATGTTCACTTCTTATGAGCTGTCTTCTATAACTTAAAAAGTCTGCAAGCTTTCTTCAGTCTAAAGTCACATAAACCATATGTTATGCAACAATTGACTGAAAAAATGAACTTAAACAATGTGCCACAATAGTGCATATGTTGTTCTAAATCAGGGGTGCCAAACTCACATTGTCATGGTGGCGTCATGTAACGTATTGGGACTTTTTCCTCTGCTAAACCGGCATGGGCATGGCTAGCACGTGATGCATCCGGCCCGTGCGCCAGCAATTTGACATCCCTGTCCTAAATCATTCACTAAGAAAGATGCAAATGACTTGAAGCAGAGACAGGGGGACTTTGTAAAACACAGATGATACCAAAGATAATACTGCAATTCATTGTAAAGCAGAAACCAGAGCAGGAACAAAAAAAAAGTGAGATGGGAAGAAAATGAACAGAACAGGAGTCCAGGGAATAACTTCATTTAACTTCCCTTGGGCTAATATAGGCCTGCAAAAGGCCTGACTAGAAAATAAGTAATGCTGGGATAATGGGTAAAGTAAGCTCTAACTGATTTCTTGCCAGAAGAATTCACTGACCGTTTAGTTCCCCACTTCACTCAATAAAGAGATGCTTGGTAGTGCAGTTTTTCAATGTAGCCACAGCAAGCCATTTAGGATTTGATTTTGAGACGGCCAATAGCACAAAATGACTTTCTCCAAGCTGGTATTTAACCTTGTTCATTGGTGCTGATGGTACTATATTCTGGAAAATCTGGAAGGTACAAGGATATAAAGGGCTGACATGGTGAAGGCTAAACAATTATTTGAAGCATATTTTAATTTTTAAAAAAGATATCTAGATGTAGTAAAAATCTGTGGGTGTTTATATTTCACAATGCAGACAAAACAAAACAAAAACCATGAAAACTGACAGAAAGTGTATTGATCTTGTTATGTGCAATATAGATAGTGTATCTTCTGAACTTTCAGAATGCAGCTGACTATTGCAATATAAAATAGAAAACATCCTTTTGTTGTCTTTAGTATTTAGTATTTAAGTAAGATATTGCTTTAAAAAAAGAAATTATGCTATATATTTATGGTTTCCCACAGCAAAAGAGGTTGAGATATTTGGGTATTAATTTTATTTCCAACATGTTTGTTTATGAAAAAATACCATTTAATTTTAAAGCACAACTGTTGAATGAAAAATTATTTACAATTTTCAGAGAGATCGTTTTGTTAATTTTCCACAGTGGGAACAAGGAAGGTCCTTTGGTTCTTCCATATGCTCTGGATTAACACTATCAGTCAAAAGGTTCAAGGTTGACTCAGCCTTCCATCCTCTCGGGGTAGGTAAATTGAGGACCCAAGATTGTTGGGGGCAATAAGCTGACCTTGTAAAAATGCCGCTTAGTAATAAGCAGGCATATACAATGGAATGAAGGCTATTGCTGAGCACATTGGGTTGTGCTCCAAAAATTGTAAGCCGCCCTGAGTCTTCGGAGAAGGGCGGCATATAAATGTAATTTAAAAAAAAAAGGAACTATATATTTTTTCTAGCTTTCTTTCCATAGTATATATTATTTCTGATTGCAAAAAATATGAAACAATATCTGAAAAACAAGAGGAGGTTACAAATGGGAACTACTGACTCTGGGTTACTCACACCAGCTTCAAATCTATATTTTAAACAAGACAGCTGATCAAGAAAAGTATTTTCTTAAGTTAAAACTTAAAATTTAACATGGACCTAAATTTTCATATATAGGAATGCAATTGAACTGAAGAACACAATGTAATCCTTTGTTGGCAGATAATAAACATAGGGAATCCAGAGAGAAAAATGTAAACCATAGAGTCAAATGACATGAAATGGAAAGATTACAGTTTATAGTAAGTAAATATATGGGAAAATAAACCTTACTATGGCCATTAAAAATAGTAATATGTGATTGTACAAGCCTCCTTAAGCTATGTACTGCAAACAAAACCAGAAGCTTCCATACCCAGATCTTTTTTGGCCTTCATTTCATTTAGGAAAACACTAAAAATGTGTACATGGATAAAAGTGAGATAATATTTGTGTATGCAAACACATACACAGAAAAATTCTGGATGGACTGATTAAAATGAATTTACATTTGGGAAAAGGGGAGCATGGGAAAACTGAAACTGATTCATTCTTTCCCACTCTGGACATAAGTAAACATATTTTGGATATTACAAACTGTATCTCTATTCACTCTTGGTAAGCTGAACTGCAATAATTAATCTCAGTAAGAAATTCCTCTGTTAAAAGAACTATGAATTTTAGATCAGAAACAGATTCTTTAGGGTGTTGTTAGATAAGTATTTAAGATGTCATGTATCACATAGTTACTTTGATTCTGGTAGCTTCTATTGATCTCTGCAGCAACTCAGGTTGCTTTTCAGCAATATTTTGGACACTGAATTGTAAACTTGTAAAGGACAATTATGTGTTTATTTGATAGAAAAAGTGAGCGACCTTGTATAAATGGAATGCAAATGCACCAGAGTTAACCTTGGTACTTTAAAACCTCAGTTTAATAATTGATGCTATAAATCAAGAACCATTAAATTAAGGAAGAGGGAGCATAGTGGAAATGAATACATGCATGCATGCATCTATCCATCCATCCATCCATCCATATATAATTTTTTATCAGAGAAGTATTTTAGACAGTAGAAAGTAAAGTAAAATAAAAGTGAAGTGCAATAAGAGAATAGAAACAAAATAAAAGACAAAAGACAAAGGATAAAACATGTACAGATATAGAGAACTTCTTTAAAGCACTTATAATTCTCTCTCTCTCTCTCTCTCTCTCTCTCTCTCTCTCATTAGATCATATTTCCCTTCCATATTCTGCAGTTTAAAAAAATTAAGCCATAAAACACAAGGTCATGTTTTTCCTGTTTTCAGCAAAGTCTATAAAGAGTTTTTAATCAGCAATAAACATACATGTTATTTTTTCTGTAAATAAACAAGTTAATGTTGCCAATCTTTCCATCTTTATGCTTAGAATAATGTCCCTGCAGTTACCATGTATAAAAACAAGCATTCATAAATACTTTCTGGTTGTCTGTCCAATTGCCCCAGCAAGAGAAGTTCTGGTTTTATCTGAAGGTTAATCTTTAAAATTCTTTACACCACACTGTGTATTTGAATCCAGAAAACATATATTTTTCATTAAACAATGTTTCATCCACTCTTAACTTTATTTCAACAGCTGTACAGTATTAGAGAAAAGGCCACAATAAAAATGTGTATTAAATAACCTTTAAAAATACATTATGTTAGAAGAAAAGCTTGTACAAAGCATGTACATTAGAATAAAGTAGTCACAAAATGATTAGTTTAGAGAAATATGTTCCAAATGTATTCATGGTTCCTGCTGGTTTTAAAAAATAAAAGAGAATGAAAAACAGACTGAACTTAGTAAACATTAGAAAGCAAATTCAGATGTGGCAATGAGTTTTAAAAACTTCTCTATGGCTGTAATTTCTATTTAGCATTTATGTCACAGCTAACTGTCTGTCATGCTCTATAGTCGAAACTAAGCTTCCTTTGTGGAGAAGATAAAAAGAAAGCAGTGCCATCTTCTCCTTCATTCTCCTGCCTGCTGAACAGATTTGGCTCAGCTGCTTCAGAAGCTCTTAAATGGGGACAATGATAATTTTCTTAGACACACAAAAAGACAGGGAGCTCTTCCTGCTTTATACACCAGGCTCCAATTGATGCCACTTAGAAGATGCTGCCAATATTTCTGTCTTTTCCTATTGGGCAGGCAGTCATCAGGCGGAAGGAAGAAAAATAATCTTATTTAGCAGGAGCAGCAAGATACTTTGATCTGTTAGCAAATTCAGTGTCTGGAGTATAAATCCATACAAGGTTACCTCAAGGACACAGCACAATTCTCAGGGTGTGACTGATTTGTTTCCTGAGGGCTCTAAGGGAAGAATGCATTCTGTAGGCAAGGAACCAGCCATAGAAAAACTACTGTAATATTTTCATTTCTCTGCTGTGGAGTCTCAAGAGTATTTGGTTTTTCTACAGATTTCTACAGATAGCATGTTTCTGAAACCAGGTACCATCCAGATCCTAATTACATCAAACATAATTTAAAGTCAGGCCTGGCATTTGGAGCTAGCATGATGATGTGGAGAGGCTCTTGGCTGATGCTGATTTTCTCCTTTTTCAGATGTGTGTCTATTTTTATCATATGTGCATTTCATTGATTTCTGTCTCAGTCTTCAGAGAAATATTATTGATCCATGATTGAAAAGTGGTCCTGGGTTTGTGTGATATGTCAAAAGATACAAAGATCATTTGTCTGAAATGGTACAGGGTTTCCTCCTTGACCAGAGGGTTATACTAGAAGATTTCCAAAGTCCCTTCCAATTCTGTTATTGTTATACAGTCTCAAAGTAGACTTAGACTAACTTTATTGTCACTTTAAATGTGCACTAATCAGCATACATTAAAATGAAATTCCGTTGCATACAGCTCTGAAAGGGTCTGCACCTCCAATACACACTACATAAACATGACAAAAATATAAACAAACAAACAAATATTATGCATATACCCACATATATTATATGACACAGAATGACACAGAAAACAAGACAGTCTAGTCCAGATGTACATGGCGAGAAAAACAAATCTTGCGAGTTTACCAGACGAAAGGCATGGAGAACAAAGCTGTTACAGAATCTGGTAGTCATGCTAAAAATACTTCTTTTTAAGGAAAATGAGATTACTTTTTATTTTGGCATATATGAAAGCCATTTATATACAATATATATAGATAGTGATTTTTTAAAAAATTGTCACTTTGGTTGCAGAAACACTTTCTTTAAAAAATACAAAAATAAGTTTTCCTTAAAAAGAGCACAAAATATTCCAAATATATTTTCAAAGGTTTCAAGTTAAACAGAAAAAAGAGAGCTATTTCTCAAGCACTGCAGCAAGTCCAGGGGCTACCAATCTAATTACTGGAGTTACTGTGTGTCTGGATTGTTATGTTACTAAAGAGTATATCCACACATATCAAGAAAATTGTCTTGCTTCTGTTGTCCTTTACTTCCAAAGACCACTGGAAAATCAAAGACATGATAGGTCCCACCCAAGGAGCCATTTACAGTAGTAGAACTAGATTCTGAAAAATGATGGGTTTAAAGCAGAGGTCTGCAACCTTGGCAACTTTAAGACTTGTGGACTTCAATTCCCAGAATTCTGGGAGTTGAAGTCCACAAGTCTTAAAGTTGCCAAGTTTGGAGATCTCTGGTTTAAAGCAAGGGTCTTCAAACTTGGCAAGTTTAAGACTTGTGGACTTCAACTCCCAGAACTACTGAGCTAACATGACTGGAGGAAGAATTCTGGGAGTTGAAGTCCACAAGTCTTAAAGTTGTAAAGTTTGAAGACCCCTGAGTTTAAAGTCTTCCTCTCTACTTTCTATCCTGTGCCTGTCCAGGCATCCTTAGAAGCAGAAGAGCAAAGTATTTCCAGTTTATGTTAAACCATAAACTGTTTCAAATCAGTAATTTTTAAAATACTATAAAAATAATAAGCCCAATAATAAACAGAAGCCTTTCAGTCAAACTAATGCTATTCATTGAAGGCGCAGGTAGTTATCAAGACTCCAGGAAACACTGAATAAATGTTTAACCTTTTGAAACCTCTTCCCAGAGGGGAGCAACAGAAACAGACTGTAAAATGGGTGTGAGGGGGGGTCTCTAACAATGCTTTGAACTCCAAGCAAATAGCACTTATAAGCAATATCACAAACAACTGGAAGCAATCTTCCTATAATCTTCTTGGCTGTCCTTATTGTTAGATTTGCATGAAGAGTCAGACGCGGAGTGCTTCAGTGAACTGTTTATTAGTGACTACAGCTCATAACAGACCCGATTTGGCTGGTCTGCACTGCTACTCATAGCCAGCAGCCGCAGTTGCCAGCCAATCAGAGTGCAGGGTTTTCCCGCACTTTTTAAACCAATCATTTCTGACATTTTACAAGAACAGTTCAAACTTAACCAATGACATTCAAACCTGCATACATAACACTTATCACTCTCTGTAAGGACCTTCTATCTGAGGCACTGCTGCCACCAATGGTGGGATTCAATTTTTTTTACTACCGGTTCTGTGGGCATGGCTTGGTGGATGTGGCAGGGGAAGGATACTGTAAAATCTCCATCAGAGGTGGTATTTGCTGGTTCTCCGAACTACTCAAAATTTCTGCTACTGGTTCTCCAGAACTGGTCAAAACCTGCTGAATACCACCTCTGGCTGCCACCAAACCAAACAGTGATGCAGTTTGTTAAAACGACAAAGACAGGAGCAGGTTCCAGATGCCAATTAAACATCTTCCTCAAAACCCTGTAATTATTGTACTCCATTCATTTTATGGATGTGGGGACTACAAATTTGATGCCGGTGGGATACATCTGGTCACAAGCTATACCTTTTATAGTCCTGGTTTAAAAAATTAAAAGTATATCCATGGATACATCTGGTCACAAGCTGTACCTTTTATAGTCCTGGTTTAAAAAATTAAAAGTATATCCATTTACAAGGCCCAAATTATTCCAATATCCCAAATATCATCAAAAGCTGTTTTAGCACAAGGCTCCAAAAGCATTTACGAAGAGGTTGTCATGCACAATTGATGAAATTGCCTTACTGATGATGCTGGATGATTTAAAGGCAGGAAGGTCCACTTCAAGAGAGTCACAACTAAAAAACCCAGTTTACAGCCCAGTATTGGAATGAATATGGTGGACACAGCATCTACAACCATCATCTTCTTCCTTATTCCCAGTGCTTTTAGAGGAAGGTAGAGAAGCTTTGGAAGAAAAGATGGTGATGACATATCTATAACTTTAGCAACCTCACCAAGTGTTTGTCTTTCCAGGTGGGATAACATGAACTACAATATTTTCAGCAGTAGCTTCTAGTCTTTCTGGTGTGATGTGAAATAAGATTGATTTTGCCATCTTTGGCCTTAAGTCCCAACTTCAAAGCTTGATTTCTTACAATTATGACTCTGACTGATGGAGAAGATTCTGGCTTCCCTCCCTAAGAAATAAAAGCCATGAAATCAGATGAAAAGATTTGGTATTCTGGCTAAATTCTTGACTGGTCTTGACCGAACACATTGGTTAATATGGGTATACTCTCTCCTTTTTCACTCATTCTGAAATTCCATCTTCAAGGAATTCATACTATTTTAAGGATTGATGATATATGGCAAGTTGATTTCCACAGCTGTAGATATCAAAGCCTTTCAAGTACAAGATAGTGAAAGAAGCATTTCCCACCTTGCAGCCACCTAAAATTAAAAGCCAAAATTATTTCTCAACTTGGCTCCCAAACTTATCTCTCAGCTTGCCTCCCCTCCTTTAAAAAAAAACTATTTTCTGTAAAAACAAGCAATTTATGTTTTGTTGAATCAAGCAAGAGATGAAAGATACCAGAGCACATTTCCCTGGAGGCCACTTGTTCTAATGTAAACAATTTTTAGAAAACTCAAAGATTCCTTCTTCTTCCTGCCCCAATAATTCTGTTGTGTGGAAATATAATTACCATATATGTTTTAAGTATGAAGTTTTATTCTGTGTTTCTGCAAAAGAGGGATAAAATCTAAAAATGTATATGCTTACAAGTACCATTGCAGAAGATTAATTTTAGATTCTGGGTTTAGAGATCTTGCAGTGACCTCCCCTCCTCTTGTTATTTCATCTATTTCATAGTGTTGTATGCTGCCTGTCCTACATCTCTGACTCTTCTGAACTTGGGATCCAAAGTCCTGTCTCTTGATAGCACCACAACATCTAGGTGCTAATGTTTTGAACTAAATGCTTTTATTCCACTTTTCTGCTGCCAAACTAAGAAGAAGGCTGTGCTGACCTCCTGGGGGGGAGGGGGCTGACTCTGTTTTAAATTGTGGGGTTTTAAAGGAATTTGACTTGCTTGTTTAATATGGTTTTAGTTAAATAATTTATTGTGTGGTTTTAGTTGTGAGCTGCCCCGAGTCCTTTTTGGAGAGGGGGCGGCATACAAGTCAAATAAATAAATAAATAAATAAGAAATAAGAAATGGAAGTTTACCTCTTCAGCCAACAAAACATTCATAATTTATAGTTAAAGTTTAAAACATTATGGTAAGAATGTAAATTGAAAAAGCAAAGATCAAGCAACAATCTGTGTTATAATGACAAAACTTCTAGCAATAATAAAGTACAACACAATAAAGGTAGCAACGACAAATCCAATACCAAACACTGTCTGGAAAAGGTCTGTCTCCAGAAACTTCAGAAATGTTAAAAGAGATGTAGCAACATTTCTTTCTAAGAGGAAACTATTCCATAGGGCCAGGACACCAAGTGAAAAATAGTGCCTCCTGGCCTCCATACCCCTTATCTCATAAAAGTGGGTTATAACTAGGAACATCTCCAGGAATCTCCTTTAAAGCCTTTCGTGGCAGAGGCCCAGATTACCTGAGGAACCATCTCATCCCTATTCTATCACCCATTCCACTGATCCAGCAGGAAGGACATGTTATAGATTCCATCAGCTAAGAATTTTGACTGGCAAGGCCTACGAGGGAAGTCTTTTCTGCCATTGTTCCCACCATGTAGAACATCTTAAACCTGGAAATGAGGTTGATTTCTACTCTTTTGGCCTTCAGAAGAGTATTAAAGCTTGGCTCTGTCAACTAGAATGGAAATCTGAGAGTGATGCACAGCTCTGGGGTGGCTGGTGCCTTGAGAATGGTCTGTCTTTTTAACTTTGTATATTTTTATATGGTTTTTTTTTTTGCTCTCTCTTATTGTAAATTGCCCAGAGTCTCTTGTACAAGTTGCATAAATCTGATTAATAAATATAAAATTGTGGATATCTTGGCAACATAAAATATGAAAATACAAGTTTTTACATGTAAGGCATTTATTCAAGGTCACACGCTCTTGTTCCCCCCCATACTCAATTTTTAGATGCGGCTCACAGAGCATTCTAAAATTTGTTTCCAAATTTTAAGAGAAAACAGGAAATATTAAAAATGTACATCATCTTTGGTGAGGTCTACATTGCAAGGTGAAGAGAACATATTTTCATTTATTTCAAATTTGGAGCAAACACTTCTAAACTGGGTTCATCCAGATGTTGGACTGCCATGAAACTCCATTCTTATCTATTTCTTCATAATTTTTGCAGCATGAAGAAGTACAACATGTCTTTTGTTGCTTAAATAAAATTCCATGGCTGGAAAGAGAAGAATATTTGATCTGGTGACCTGTAATTTTGCTTTCAAATAAATCATATCTTGTGACTAGGAGTTTTGGTAATTTCCTAGCAGTTATAAAGATCCAGGGGAACGATTTGGAAGAAATCCCTAGTTTGTTTTTCTCTTTAGCCAGTCATTCATCCTGAACATAGGTGCGCTGAAATTTTGTGAGATGCACTAAGTGGTTGATATGATGTAGAGCAAATAATTATGTTATACTCAGATAGATTATTCTGTTATATTTTCACTTTAAAACTCAACAAAGTTTCCCCAATATTCAGCATTCTCTGACTCCTCAATGCAGTGAATGCCATTTTTGAGATTTGACATGGGTTGTATTACTGAAAATGTCATCATAATTTTATCTCAAAAGAAAAGATTATGGACATTTAAACAGCTTGAGCATTCTGCAGTGGTTTCCATGAAATCTGAAACAATTCTAAGATTCCATCTTGACCCCAAATTGCTGTTGAAAAAAACCCTAAAATGTATAGTCATTTATCTTTTTCAGTGCCAGATTATAAAGAATGGAATTCTCTTTTTCCACATTTCATGCTGATTTTGGTCATTCAAATGATCTGCATCAGATTGAGCCAATTCTGGAGTTCCAATCTGGGCCTCTGTATTGGATGGGGCAGAAATCTCCGTACACACAGAGAAATGATTAAATATAGGAGGAGTGATTTTATTTTATTTAAATAAAATCAAATTTATGTCCTGGTTCTGTTCATATTTTAATTGTCGGCTCTCAAAATGAAGTATAGTCCTCAGTCCAAAATTGTTCAGTAATGATAAAATATATTTCATAAGGTTGTACAAAATATACTGTTCAAGGGATAAGCCAGTAGCTAGAGGGAAACAAATCTTCTGGAAGTTAATTGGAAAGGGTTTGTAGTGTTTCACGTATAGTCCAGAGGATAATGAAATATTCCATTCCTGGAACGAGACATTTTCACAACACTAATAATTCAAGTACTTTTTCAGAAATCCTTAAAATAGAACTGTACGATTGTTCGTTTTTATGAAAGGTAGTCCTTGGCTTACATCCATTTGTTCAGTGACCATTCAGAGTTCTGTTAAAATAAAGGACATATGACTGGTTGCTAAAATTCTACCACAGAAGTCATGTGATCATGATGAGGCGCTCAGATGCTCAGCTTGCAGTTACGATGTTACATGGGGCTAAAGTCAGATGAACACCATTTGTGACCTTCCCTGCTGGCTTCCCACAAAAAAGGTAATGTGGAAGCCAGCAGGGAAGTCACAAGTTGCTCCGATCAATCGCTCTCACCTGTAGCACGCCACTGCCTATGCACAGTCTCTACTGGCCTCCCCCTACTCACACAAAGCTTTAAAACCCCTCAAGCCCTTGTAGATGATCAGGCTGAGCCTGAGGTAAAATGCTTCATCAGTCTGGAGCCCCTGAAAGAGACCTAAATTCAGCCCCCCCACTTTGAAATCCATTGACTCTTATTTGGTGCCAATTCACATTGACGATTAGTAGTTCAGATTCTTATGTATAGGTTGCATGGAATAAACTTGCAGTGCTTTTGAAATGGTATCTTGTGGGATTTCAAAAGTATGATTCTGAAGTTTAAAGTATTTAATATCCATTAGGAAGCATTTTTATTGATCCTGGGGAAGCTTATTATTGAACTGAAATATATTGGCAATTTTCCATCTTTACATTAATGGAAACTGTTAAGTTTGCATGAAGAGTCAGAAGCGAGGAGTTCCAGCAAAGAGTTTATTAAGTGACTACAGCTCGAATGGACCCGTTCTGGCTTGGCTATGGCTGCCTCTTATAGCCTGCAGCCGTGGTCGCCAGCCAATGGGAGTGCAGGGTTTCTTCCCGCACTATTTAAACCAATACCATTTGACATTTTACAAGAACAGTTCAAATAAACCAATAACATTCAAACCTACATACATAACACCCCTCCCCACTAGGTTCAGTCCATACCAAACCCCAACCTATCTAATGTATTCCTTTAAATAGGTGGGGCTCTTACGTGTACGTTGAGACCTTTGTGGTTCAGAAATTTTAACGTTCTCACCCAGTGAGAGAAATGTGTCTGCTGACATTTCCCTGTTGGGACTTCCTGTGAAAGGAGACCCTGTTAGACTGTTAGAATCTGGTCTCTCCTCCCAACCCATCTCCATTCCAATGTCAGCACCCAAGTCAGGTAGTGATGTGCAATCTTCCACTTCTAAGGATGGATCTTGGCATTGTGACAGGGTTGGGATGGTTCCTGTCGCAATGGCTCGTTACACATGGGGTTGATTCTTGCTTGCTGATTTTCCTCCTGTTCCCCCCCTTCCCCCTAGAAGAGACATCAGGTGAGGGACCCAGAGAGAGACAGGGGCGATGTTCCTGAGGGAACCTGGATCTAAGTTGGTCAATGTGCCTGCTCCAGAGGAGGCCATCCTCTGTTTGTACCCTGTAAGAACGAGGGCCAGTGATGTGAGTTATTTCAGCAGGAATCCACAAAGGTTCACCTATAAGGTTCCTAGCATATACAGAATCTCCCACACTAAAAGAATGAACTTTGGAAGTGGAATCCAGTGGTGCGTTGGGTGCGTAAGTGGGATGAAGGCGGTCAAGGGAAGACCTAAGTTTCCTACCCATCAACAACTCTGCTGGGGACAAGTTATTTGATGGGCTAGGAGTGATGTGCTGAACACTAAGAAGTTTTCAAGCTTCTCAGTGATATCCCCAGGACCCAGCTGCTGAAGCTTCTCTTTGGTAAAGCGTACCATGTGTTCAGCCCAGCCATTAGCCAAAGGGTGCCCAGGGGCAGTGAGGGCATGTCTGATACCCTGTTGTGCTAGAAAGGATTCAAAATGTTAGATGTGAATTGAGGGCCATTGTCAGAAACAAGGACATCTGGTAACCCATGGGTTACAAACTATTTTCTGAGCTGCTTGATGACAGGCTCAGTTGTAGTGGATGTCATGGGAATTACCTCTAGCCATTTAGAATATGCATCTACTATAACTAGAAAAGTGTGCCCTCTTGTAGGGCCTGCGAAATCAATGTGGATTCTAGACCATGGGCCTCTAGGACATTCCCATTCCTGTGTGGGGGCGTGAGGTGGAGCAGGCCTGACTACCTGGCAATTGGGACAAGATGCTACCCAGTTTTCAACCATTTTGTCAATACCTGGCCACCATACATAACTCCTGGCCAAACCTTTCATCCTTACAATCCCAGGATGACCCTCATGTAACATTTCCAAAACCTCCCTTTGCAGTTTTGCAGGAATAACCACCCTGTTACCCCACAAAATACATCCTCTTAATACAGATAATTCAGTTTGCCTGGACTTAAAAGGTTGGGCAAGGTGAGGTAGATCTTGAAGAGGCCAACCTTTCTTAATCCAGCCTATAACAGGTGCCAACACAGCATCTTTGGCAGTCTCTCTGGCAATCTCAGCAGCATGGACTGGAAGCTTAGCAACAGTCTCTAGGAAAAAGGTGTGAGTTTCAAGTTCAAAGTCCTCCTTGTGGCAAGGTAGTGGGCAACGACTCAGTGCATCAGCATGTCCAATGTCCTTGCCAGGCCTGTGAATCAGTTTGTATGAATAGGCTGCAAGAAATTCAGTCCATCTCAGCATTCTTGGTGACAGGATATTAGGTGTAGGTTTGTCTCCTGCCACAATGCCTAATAAAGGTTTGTGATCTGTAACAATGGTGAATGACCTGCCATACAGATATTCATGAAATTTCTTAACAGCTGCAACAACTGCTAATGCCTCCTTGTCCAGTTGGCTATAATTCCTCTCTGCTTTGGACAAAGTGCAGAGTAAAATGCAATTGGGGCTTCCCTTCCACTGGGAAGCCTGTGACTCAAAACCCCCCACTCCAAAGGGGATGCATCACAAGTCAGAACAACAGGCAAATTCTCAGAGAACTGTATCAACACAGCATCAGACGTGATTAGTCTCTTAATACTGTTAAATGCTGACTGTTCCTTCCTCCCCAGATCCAAACAGCCTTCTTATCAAGCAGGCGATGTAAAGGCTCAGCAATAGATGCTTTGTGAGGTAGAAACATGTGATAAAAGTTAATAAGTCCAAGGAAGGCTTGCAAATCTGTCTTGCATCTAGGTTTAGGGGCTTCCTTGATTGCTTTAACCTTGGCATCAGTAGGGTGGATGCCATGCTTGTCAATCATGTACCCCAGGAACTCAACTCTGTCTGTTTTGAGTGTACATTTGTCTTCCTTGACTTTTAACCCGCTTTTCTGAATCTGGTAAGGACTTCTCTGAGTCTCTCTTGAAGCTGAGTGTCATTTTCAGCAGAGATTAACACATCATCAAAATAAGGCACTACCCCTGGCAGTCCTTGCAACATTCTTTCCATAAGGCTTTGAAAAATGCCAGGTGCCACGCTTACTCCAAATTGTAGTCTTTTACATTTGAAGGCACCTCTATGAGTCACAATTGTTTGTGCCTCTGCAGTGGCATCATCAACTGTTAATTGTTGATATGCCTGAGCCAAGTCCAGTTTGGCAAATACTGTACCCCTGCCAAGGGAATGGAGCAGATGATGCACAACTGGTACTGGGTATGCGCTCTGCTGCAGCGCATGGTTCAGTGTCCCCTTATAGTCACCACAGATTCTCACTGACCCATCAGCCTTGACTGGTGTGACTATGGGTGTTTCCCATCTGGAGTGGTCAGTAGGCTCTAAAACCCCTTGAGCAATGAGTTTATCTAATTGTGCATCAATTTTTCCTTTAAAGCAAATGGACCCTCCTGGGCTTTAAACGAATTGGGGGCACCTTGGGGTCTAGGCTGAAAGCAATAGGGGTCCCCATATACTTGCCCAGTCCTTCGCTGAAGACCTCTGGAAACTCAGACTTCAAGGACTCCTCCCATTCAGAGCTGCTCACGTGATTGATGCCAGTCACCTCGATGCCTAGTGGCTTGAACCACTCAAGTCCCAGCAAACTTGGGCGATCCTTGTCCACGATGGTCAGAGGCAAGCGTTTGGTGTGGCCTTTAAACTGCACGTTGAAATCTCTTGCTCCAACTACTGGAATCTTGTTCCCTTGGTAGTCTTTAAGAGTCAGTGCTTGCTTCTGGAAATGCTTCTTCTGAATGTTGGGAAAGAGTCTGTGGATAGTGTCCCATGACACCATAGATAAATAAGAGCCTGAGTCCACTTCCATTTGGCAAGGCCTTCCTTCAATAAACACCTTCATGTGTACTTTTCTGCTTTTTAAGGGTGAAGAATGACCAATAGTGATTGTTTGGTGAGTTTCATTCTTGCCATTTGCTTCTAAATTTTGCCCCATCTTTTCAAGGAAATTGTTGGGCTTAAAGTCTTTATCAGGAAATTTTTTCCTACTAGGTGGAGTTCTGGATGATTTGCAGACTCTGGCTATGTGACCCGTTTCTCAGCGTAGGCAAATGGAGTCAAAGAACTTGCATTCAGTGTGGGGTGCCCCCACAGCCTCTGCAATAGAATCCTTGCCTGTTTTTCCCAGAGTCTTTTTCTTCTTCTCCATTCTGAGTCTAAAATCCCTCCTCTGCCTCACTGCCATCAGAATCAGAGTCTATTTGTTCGCAATGGGCTGTTGTGGATTTTTCCCCATCAGAATGGCTTGAGGCCTGGCTTGAGGCCTTGTTAATCTTTTCATGGCGCTGCTGAGGACTTGGTGGCTTCGCTGAAACAGCTTCTTCAATGGCCTCTTTAAACGTGATCTTAGGTTTCATTAATAGTTTGCTTTGTAAGACCTTATCTTTGAGGCCTAAAACAAACCGATCCGCATGGCCTCTTCTAAGTTGGTAAAGTCACAAGCACCCCAATGTCCCTTAAACTTGCCACGAAGTCATTAACATTCTCACTATCCCCTTGATCCCGATGGTAAAATTCGTGTCTCTTAATGAGGCACGATACTTGTGGGGCGTAATGGGCTCTTAAAAGTTTCTCTAAATCGGGCCATTCCATTACCTTCAGCTCTGCAGCTCCTGCTAACGCCTTCGCCATTTTGAAGACTGCCGGACCGCAGTGCATGAGAAAGACCGCCCTCTTCCATCTCTCGGGGATGTTGGCAAGGTCGTTTCCTTCCAGATACATCTGGAAGCGATCCGCATACGATTCCCAGTCTTCGCCGCCGGATCAAGCGGGGCTGGGGGTGTTCAGCGCAGCCATCTCGCTCTGTTGCTTGTTCTTCGTCGTCTTCTCTTCAGGAAATCCCATCCTCGTGCCAGTGTTAAGTTTGCATGAAGAGTCAGACGCGAGGAGTTCCAGCAAAGAGTTTATTAAGTGACTACAGCTCGAATGGACCCGTCCTGGCTTGGCTACGGCTGCCTCTTATAGCCTGCAGCCGTGGTCGCCAGCCAATGGGAGTGCAGGGTTTCTTCCCGCACTATTTAAACCAATACCATTTGACATTTTACAAGAACAGTTCAAATAAACCAATAACATTCAAACCTACATACATAACAGAAACACTATTTTGTTCAAGCCTAATGGGGTTAAAGGAAAGAAAATAAACTGTTTAAATATGGTTTCTAGTCAAATCCATGTGAAGTTTACTATTGAATTTATAGGAGCCATGCTTAATGGATATAGCTTATTGGATTCACTGTGGAGCCCTTGATGTTTCATTACCTGACTAGATAACATCAACAGTTTTCATCATCACACTCATAAACACTGATGATGTTCTCTGTTATGTATGTAGGTTTGAATGTCATTGGTTTAGTTTGAATTGTTCTTGTAAAATGTCAAATATGATTGGTTTGAAAAGTGCGGGAAAACCCTGCACTCTGATTGGCTGGCAACTGCGGCTGCTGGCTATAAGTAGCAGCTGTAGCCCAGCCAAGACGGGTCCATTCGAGCTGTAGTCACTAATAAACTCTTCACTGAAGCTATTCGCGTCTGACTCTTCATGCAAACTTAACATTCTCTATTCATGTAATGAAATATATATAATTTCTCAATCTCTTTACTCTTATTTTTTTCACAGGTTATATCAAATTGTTTTTTGAAGCACTTGTATGCAGAACATGTGTTGTACCATGGAGCTATTGCCCCAATAATAACTAATGATAACAATTTGCTGTCTTTGCTATCAGATGTAGTTCCTAGAAACAAGATGGAAGCTGTTATCTATCTATCTATCTATCTATCTATCTATCTATCTATCTATCTATCTATCTATCTATCTATCTCTCTCTCTCTCTCTCTCTCTCTCATCATCTCCCTACTAGCTCACAGCAATTCTGGGCAGCTTACAAACAGTAAAACATACAAAATAGGAAAAAAATACACCCCCCCACTTCTAAACTCTGGGTTTCAGAGGCTTCTGGATGTAATAATACAGTGATAGAGTAGATTTTTTTTGCTCTGTTTTGGCAGGACTCTTATCCCTGTGATTTTAATTTCTTTTTCTGTTATTATTTTCAAGTTATAATGAAGCAATATCTGGTTAAACACTTCAACTGAAGGTTTACTTAATAGAGTAAAGCATTTTTATAATAAGTAAACAAAGTTAAAAGAATCTTACATAAAGCAATGAGGAAAAAAGTGTAATCAATTTCTTTTGCCAGCACATAATACAGACCATTTCAAATAGCAATAGAAAACAGGTTAGAGTGGGGGAGGGCTGATTTATAGACTGGGGATATTGCAACCTGTGAAACAAAAGACACTGGTCAGAAACAACTTTTTTTGCTCTCAGCTTCACTGAAATTTCTAGAAGAAAGAATCTAGAGGTTTTCAACAATTACAATATATAGCAGGCCAAGATAACAGAATAATTGGGAATACTCAAAGATTAAGACTTCATAATCAATCAATAATAATATTGCACTATATAGTATATGCTCCTATGACAATAAGGTGAGAGTTAGTTTTTCAGTTTTTATTTGTATATACAAGCAAGTAAATAATTAAGGGCAATTTCAGATGATCTTCCATTCTGCTTTACTAATCAAATATTAACTGTAGCATCAGTTACCTGAAGGGCTTGTTGTTTTATAATAATATCTAAATAAGAACAGGCTATATATTAGATCTATTGCCTTAAATTTGAATAGAATACATTGCAATACAGTCATGAGTACAAGAACAATCAGATTATGGGATTCTGACCCATGGATTGAAGTTTATTGAACTTTAGGATGAAAAGTGCAGACACTATAATAACTTTAAAATAAGAATTGAACGCAGAATTGAGCAAGTATTTATTTATTTAACTTGAACCGTTGAATCATGTAGAACCCACATCATCTAGGTTGGTTTTTATCAGAGAAAAGAATCCTGTAGACCAGGGGTGTCAAACGCATGGCCCAAGGGGGAAAAAGTCCAGATACATCACTGCCGTGATGCTCCGAGTTTGACACCCCTGCTGTAGACCATAGGTGTCTAATTTTTGGCTTGCTTGGGCCACACTGAGTAAAGAGGAATTGTCTTGGTTAGCATATAAATATATAATATAGATAATATATATAAATAACAAACATACTTTATTTTTAATCTTTTTTGTTATGTTGTGGGGCCACATTACTAGCTGTCCAGGGTAACATACAGCCTGTGGGCCAGACTTGCTGCTGTAGACATTCATGTTCCAAGCCTATAAAATTTTATAGGTCAAAACTAAAAATCTGAATTGCACCCATATGACCCTCAGAACCCAGTGTGGGGTCCTGAAGCACAGGCATAATGTACCTTCAGGGCAACCTGAGCAACTGCATTTTTTTTACCATCTGAGCTTTGGGGCAACTTCAAGGCAAGTCCATGTAGAGCAGACTGCAATGGCCCTGATTTTTGTTTGTGTTGGTGATAGCGTGAGTTACTCTTGCAATAACTTTGTACCTCAGAAAGGGTTAGAATAGAATAGAATAGAATAGAATAGAATTCTTTATTGGCCAAGTTGCAACTGGTATGCCAGGCAAAAGCCTCCTGATCACAGTCTCCATTCGCTCAAATAGCAGTAAATCTTAGAGGACCTCAAGCCACAGATCTGCTCCTTTGAGATAGGACCTCAATCAAAACAACACCAGAGCTGACAGAAAATCCTGATGCACAAACAGCAGTTCCATCTTCCCTGGTTCAGTTTCAGTCCATTTGGCCTCATCTATACTCTCGACAGTCTCTAAACATAATACCATATGATATACAACAGTGGAACCAATTATAAAAAGAGGTGATATTCTCCAAATGGAGGCTATAGTTATCTGTCAAGTATGCTTTAATGTGGATTCCTGTATTGAGCAGAGGCTTGGACTTACTGGCTTTATAAATTCTATAAGAATCTATACAGTTCTAAGTGTAATTCATAAATGTGAATACTGACTAAAACAGTGATTAAGACTTTATTTTCATTTCACTTTTAGCCAAAATGATTTAAGGGTGGACCAGTAATGACAATCCCTATTTTTCTCACTGAGTTCTGGTATATGGAAAAAAGAGATACAAGGTCTATCCCTTTTATATTTTGGATTCTAGACACAGGAGGGGATATTTAGAGTATCTTATTTATTGGAAGGATACTCTCTTTGTGAATGCATCCGTTTATTGTTACAAAGAATATTTTTGAAAATTATTAGAAATGCTAATTATATCTAATTTGTAAACTTTTTGCTTGGGAAATATGTATGAACTTATTTATTATGGCTACAAATTTATATACATTTATTCTTGATAAATGTACTTGCGGGAGCGTCTCCTGCCGATATCAAATACCGGTTGCCCTGTGTGAGCACACAGGTTGGGACTCCTCGGGTTGCCGTCCACACGACAATGTTGCCTTGCGGTGACCCGGGGAAGGGCCTATTCTTTATCGGCCCCCACCTTATGGAACCAGCTACCCGTTGAGCTCCAGCTGGCTCACGATCTCTCCTCTTTCCGGCGCGACCTAAAAACCTGGTTGTTTTTACAGGCTGGGCTGGACTGATCTCCTGGGGGAGAGGGTGGGTTTTAAATTCGATTTTAATTTGGTTTTATAGTTGTATTTTGGCTTGTTTAGTTTAATTTCTTTTTAAATAATTTATTGTTCTGTGTTTTTATCTGTGAGCCGCCCCAAGTCCTTTTTGGAGAGTGGCGGCATACAAGTCAAAATAAGAAAGAAAGAAAGAAAGAAAGAAAGAAAGAAAGAAAGAAAGAAAGAAAGAAAGCAGGGAAGTGATTGAAATATTTACATGAAATAGCCACGATTCTTTGATATGAAGTTGCAGTTATGATAAATGAGAGAAGACAAATTAGTATGCTTCCCATGAGGTACTGACAATATCTAAAGAAACTGTAAAATCTAGGTGAGAGATTTAAGATTACAAATACAATATGCATAATATGATGGCTGAACATTTTTCCATGCTTCCAAAGTTAATCTAATTAACATGCTGGCTTAGAAGAGACATTATCTTCCTTATCTCCAGGAAACATTTGGTAGGAATTTTGGTATGCCATCTTGGGAAAACCCAGATTGCAGTTCTGCAACATTCTGTTTATGAATGTTGTTCACAAAGCAGGATCCTCAATTAAAAGAGAAGCTGAAAAGAAATGAAATGTTCCTTCTCTGGATAAGCAGAGTTCATTCAAGAAATTGATATACAGTATATCTTCAATTCTAAAAATTTAGAAATTAATTCATATTTTACTTATGGCTATGTAACAACATTCATGCAAGAGGGTTAGATGGCAGATGAAAGGTTATCCCAAAGTTTGCAACATCAACCACAGCATAAAAGTGAAACCCCAAACAGTTTATGAACATGGAGCAACTTTAGTGGTCAGAGAATGCTGACATTGTTGAAAGTTTTAAAATCCTCCAAAAAGAAAGGGGGAGAAGGGAAAAGATAGGAGACTGTATAGTCTAAAATGAATGGAGGAAAAGGCACACAATTTATTTATTTATTTATTTAGCGTATATTGAAAGTGGTGATCCTTTGAGAGCTGTATGCAACATTTCATTTTAATGTATGTCGATTAGTTTACATTCAAAGTGACAATAAAGTTATACTAAGTCAAAGAACAATCTAAATTCTTGTAATAGTGCTACAATGCAAATGAGGCACCTACAGGTAGTCTTTGACCACAAGTGAGCCCAAAATTTTTGTTGTTAAGTGAGATATTTGTTAAGTGAGTTTTGCCCCATTTTATGACCTTTCTTGCCACAGCTGTTAAGTGAATCACTGCAATTGATAAGTTAGTAACCTAACTGTTAAATGAATCTGGCTTCCATATTGACTTCCATATTGACTCCATCAAGGACCTTGGAATACTCATCTCTAATGATCTAAGTGCTAGAGCCCACTGTAACTACATAGCCAAAAAGAGTTGTTAACCTAATCCTAGCTTTTTCTCTGGTAATATCACACTACTAACTAGGGCATACAAAACATTTGCTAGACCAATACTCAAATACAGCTCATCAGTCTGGAACCCACATCACGTATCTGATATTAACACAGTTGAGAAAGTCCAGAAATATTTCACAAGAAGAGTTCTACACTCCTCTACTCGTTGCAGAATACCTTATGCCACCAGACTTGAAATTCTAGACCTAGAAAACCTAGAACTACTCCGTGTTCGGTCTGATCTAAGTATAGTATATAAAATCATACATTGCAATGTCCTACTGGTCAATGAATACTTCAGCTTCAACCATAACAATACAAGAGCACACAATAGATACAAACTCAAGGTTAACCACACCAATCTTGATTGCAGGAAATACGACTTCAGCAACAGAGTGGTCAATGTGTGGAATACTCTGCCTCTGTGGTTTCTTCCCCAAACCCCCAAAACTTTAACCTTAGACTGTCTACTATTGACCTCACCCCTTTCCTAAGAGGTATGTAAGGGGCGTGCATAAGCGCACCAACGAGCCTACGATCCCTGTCCTATTGTTTCTTTTATTGTTTCTTTTATTTTTCTTATATGTATTCATTTCATGTATTCATAACTGTGTTTACCCTTATACTTATTATCTTGTAAGTGATTGACAAATCAAATGAATAAATAAAACAACCAGTTGCCAAGCATCTGAATTTTGATCACATGATCATGTGCATGCTACAAAGGTTGTAAGTCTGAAAAACAATCATAAGTCATTTTTTTCAGTGCTGTTGTAACTTTGAATGGTCACTAAATGAACTGTTGTTGAGGACTACCTGTACAGTAGTTTGGAAAAGTACAATAATATTTAATAAAAAAGAATCCTTTAACATAGACCCTATTTTAATAATGATATTCAGCAGATATGAGAAAAACAATGTTATTATTGAAGAAAAATGGAACAGAAGCAGGAGGGTGAATGTTAAAGTTTGCAATGTCTGAAATCCTGAACACAGCAAACATTTTATTGAAGGATCCTTTTGCAATATTTAGAAGGAAATTGCTGATTTATGTTTTATTCCTACTTAAGGGAAAATGATTCCCATGAAGCAATAGATGGCAGCTCTGTATATACTCTGTATATATGCCGTATGTGGGTGTGTGCATGTCCATATATATGTGTATACATACCCACACACTGCATTTGCATTTAATTGCAGAAGCCAAAAACGAAACCAACTGCAGAAGCCATACACACCCATACCACACATGCAATTTTCATTTAATTGAAGAAGCCAAACACTCTTAAGAATGGTTGTTTAAAGTAGATGAACCATCTGAGCCCGCATTAGGGGAAACATTACCAGCAGGACAATCAGGAACTGGCACCAAGAGCATTTGCTCTTTCTCTGAAAAGGACAATGAGCTCTTGTTTTATGCTTGTTTCTATTTCCCTTCCTTCCTATTTTGAAAGGTGATGATAAGCTCTCTATTGCTCTGATATTATATTGTTGTTTGACTTTTTATATTTTGTGGGTAATATTTTTGCAAGCCGTATAAACTGAATAAACAATCTCCCTGAATGAATTTTAGGCTAAATGGCCAATGGGCCTCACACATTTTCTTAAGGTTGCATTGCTTCAGAGAGTAAATGATGCAGAAATTCAGTGTGGGGGTAGTAGACATTTTTGACAGCCTGTACTCATCATGTTAGAGGGCTATATTAATACTTCCATGAAGAAAATGGTTTCATTCAGTTAACTGTGCCAAAGCTTTTGCTGACACAGATGGTATTCCATGGTTCTTTACTTGATTTCCTGAGTTGCCCACATTCAGAATTTCTGCAATGGTTGCTACCTGAAGACATGTTTTGCTAGTAGAGCAATGTATTCCATTAATTTCACCAGCCTGTTGCTTTTATAATTCTGCTACTAGAAGAAAAAAAAATGTAAATTTCTTAAGTTTATTTTAAATCATAGCTTCCACTGGCAAAGAGTATTTTTAATAGGAGAAATATCATGGAAACTCACCAGAATTAATCTAACATGTGCAAGTGCATTATTTGTCAACAATATGTAGTTCATTTCTTTGCAAAAGTCTCAGAAACCTGTTAACACTAACTAAAAACAATGGAGAATGTTCTTATGTCTGATTACATAACATTTACCATGATTTTATTAGAAAAAAATGCTAACCATCACAAAACACCTGCATCATTATTACCTTCTGTTTAATATCATTCCTGGACAAGTTTGAGTTCACTTAATACTTTTGAGTTTGTTTCACTTAATACTTGTTAACACATTGTAGGCTACGTAGATTCACACTCAGTAAGATTCCTACAGATCTTTTAAAATTTCCTTCATACATTTGAGGAATTAAAATATTTTTAGGATTATGCCACTTTAAAAGTCAGGCAGGAGATAGTTTTTGGGAATGTTACCTCATACAAACATTTTAAAAAACTTATTTTGATAAAATTACCCTTATTCCCCAAAACAGCAACGACCGTTTGGAGCTTTGTCATATTACTGACAATGACAAGAGTTTGGCAAGATAGATAGAGGCAAATAAAAGACACAGTAGTAGCACTTTAGCTGCTACTATTAAATTAGCATGTTATTTTATTGACAATTACTATTAAAATAAATGCTTTTTTAAAATTTGTGCTTGTTGATACTGCTTGTAAGTGATTTTGATAGGCTTTGAATATATTTGATCTTTCTTCCTTGTAGTTTATGTTTATATACATTTTTGCTTTCAAAAAGATTTTTGAAGTATTACAGGAACGCATCACTTGTATCAATAACACCAGGTACACTATTGTTGATGGGCACTCTTGTTTCTGTATTGAAATATGCATACACTAAGTATATGTTTGTATATTAATATATCTACAATAATATCTCTTACCTGTTGGTTAATAAAGAATCCTTGATACGTACAACTTCAAGGAGGCATCAGTATAAAACAGATCCAATGAACTTATATAGCTACTGGCATAGTCACAGTATAATACAGGCAGTAAGGAGATATTCAAATGCTACCTGAAAATAGTGAATTTGGGAAAAAGACCTCTTGAATGTCAGTGCATTTTAGGAAATATTCCATGACATTTTATGGATTCTTGAAAATGGTTTCTTTAAAATGCTTTCCAGAATTTATTGGGTTGTAATTATACAAAATACCTTTTGTGGCTGCAGACCTCCAAAATTTAAGATTTAAATCATATAATTTCTTGAAGCTTTCTCAAACCCCTGTGACATCATGACCTCCCAGGGGTCCACAGACCAAAGGTTAAGAACCACTATTCTAGACAATTTCTCTTGGTAACATATACCAACAATACATCATTTTATAAAAATTCTATTTAAGAATTAACATAATGCAAATTTCAGCCCCTTCAGCTACATATATTCGCACAATTCCATCTATATATTATAATAAAAATTATACAAGTGAAACAAGAGGGATAATAGTTCAAAACTATGTTTCAACATATTTTAATTTTTTAGTATTAACTTCCTTGCAAATTTCACAAAATTATGGTTACAAGCAAAAGGTAGAGTTTTTCAGTGTTTTTATCTATTAGACCAGGGGTGTCAAACTCGTGGTGTCATTTTGTTACGTGACATATCACAACTTTTTTTCCCATTCACTAAACTGGGGATGGGTATGTTCTGAGACAGCAGTCGCCAACCAGTAGGCCGTGCCCACTGGTGGGCCGTGAGAAAATTTTGGTGGGCCACAGCGAAATCTCACCCCCAGAGCACCCCTCCAAAGCAATTAATCCAGGCTGCACAGAAACACAAGGCTGCGCCACCCACATGACCCGCAGGAACACTCCCCAGCCACTTACTCCTTACCTGGCAGACTTGCCTGCTAAATTTCTATTTTTCCTTTTTCCGACCATCATCTTTTCTGCTGTGCCGGGAGATTTAGATTAGCTAGGAAGCAGGAAATAGTTGGATTTCTTGCTTTCTAGCTAGTCTTTAGATCTTTGGCTCTCATTTAAGCACAGCTGAACCTTCCTTAGGACTTAGGAAGGTTTGCTCGCAAGCAAATTCAGTACAGACTCATGGCAAGCAAATTTGAGAGACTGAGCTAGCCAATGGCAGATAGATAGATCACTGAATGATTCTGTGAGCAACTCAATCTGCCTGCTTTGCCTGATTTTGGGTAAAAGTTGCTCTTTTTTATTATAAAAAATTCAATATTTACATACATGGTGTATTGTGAGTTAATTTTGTGAGTTTGCTTGCAAGCAAATTTTATGTGACAGACTGAGCTAGCCAATGGCAGTTAGATACATCTCTGAATGAATCTGTGATTCTGTGAGCAACTCAATCTGCCAGCCTGCTTTGCCTGATTATGGGTAAAAGTTGCTCTTTTTTTAATAAAAAATTCAAAATTTATATAAATATTTATAGTATTTACATACAAGCCATGCCCAGCCAGTCACATGACCACCAAGTCCCACCCACACATTAGGCCACGCCCATAGAACCGGTTAGTGGTCCCTGGGATCTAAAATTATGAGTTTGGTGGTCCCTGAGGTCCAAAAGGTTGGCGATTCTTGTTGTGAGAGGCACCTATTGGATATTTCAGGCAGATACTGAATGGATATGTTTTAATAACTGTGCCATGCTTTTTTCAAGAGGTATCTGGACTTTCTAATTTTTCTTTGAATAAGTTTCGCTTCTCATCCAAGAAGCTTCTTCAGCTCTTCAGGGACAACCATGATCTGGATGACTGAAAATCTCCACTGACTTTTAATAACTGTCTTGCTTTTTGTATTGCAAAGGAAACTATGGAATTCATGTTTGCTCACTAGTCTAAAAGAAGTAACTTTTTAATGTAAACTTGAACAGATATGGAGACATACCTACTGTGCCTTTGCTTGAGCAGATTTGTGCTACTGAACTGGCTTGTACAACTGGTATTGTTAGGTGTACTTCCTCAATTTTTGCAGGCTTTGCACAAGAATATAGTGGTGTAACAGTGAAATGACAGGTCTAAGGGATACGTCCAGGAACTCAGAAGTTACACTTCGTTAAGACTGTGCTGAACAAAATGGGAGTATGGGAGAGTAGTACAAAAAAACCCTTGACAAAATCCTGGTGTCAGGTCTCCTCACGATTAGCAAATATTCACAGGTGACATTCTAAAGAAGACAGGCTGCAAGCTAGACATTTCAGCCCCTTTCTTTGCCTAACATGGGCTTAAGGCAAATAATCTGGGCCAGTATATAAATGTCTGAATTAAAAAAGAAAAAAAGAAATAAATACCATTTGACAGTAATTCGCAACAGACTAAGCAGAATCAAGATTGGCAATTGGGACAGCAAATTTTTACGAGGGTGTAATTTCCGCAGACTCAAGAAATCGGTGAACTGCAATCCTGAATCCATTCCATCTGGCAGCTTCCCATTAAATTACACGGGTTGCTCTCGAATAAGTCTTTCTTTAATTGCGAGCTACAGCCGTCTACTAAGAATAAGAAGTTAGTTAGCTTTTACTGAGATGTTATACCCGAGAAAAGCCGCTGGACTAACGCCTTACACGCTATTGCCCCCAAATCGCCCATGCTCCAGGGCAGCTTGGAGTCAAGGCTCCCTGATATTCGGCGACTTCTGACTCTACAAGGATCGGGCCGCAGGCGTACCAAACTGAGGACACCGCCGCCAGCCTCCCCACTACAGGCCCGCCTCGCCCCCAGACCCTCTCGGCGCTCCGCAACCGCCGCTGGAGGGGAAGCCCCGGCTGCCAAAGGAAGGCGGAGTCGGAAGCGCGAAAGCAACGCGGCCGCTGCAGGGCGGGCCCGAAAGCGGCTGGGGGAGGGGGTTAGAAACTGGCCGCGGCTGCTGCTCCTGCGAGAGGGGGTCTCGGAGCGAGCGGACGGCAGGCGGACGAGCAAACGGACCCGTCTTTTGCCAAGCAACTGCGCCGGAGCCGCGTGGGGCCAGAGCAGCGTCCGCGGCAGGGAGAGAACGCGAGCGGGCAGCGCGTGCCGCGGGTGCCGCAACCGCGGCGCGAGTGAATGAGTTGCCTCCCGCCCGCCGCTTCTTCCTCCTGCCTTCTCAGACGGAGCCGGCGGCTCGAGATCGAGCTCGGACGTTAACGCCGCGGCGCCCAAAATGGACGGTTTCGCCGGCAGTTTGGGTAAGTTGAGGCGCCTGGTAAATGGCTGGGGGCGGCCGGGAGCCGAGTCGGTGGTGGTCGTTTCGGGGAAGCGTTGCCACACAAGTGCGCGTCTCTGCCTGAGCTCCAGGCCAGGTCCATTTCCTCCCTCGGATTCTTTCGCGCGGAGGGACTGGCTAGGGACTTGGGCGACCCGAAACCTTCCTTAGACTCCTCCTTGATCCTCAAGGTGAATGTTTTTTCGCGGCAAAGTGTAACGGCGGAGATCCTTTCCCCTGACCTTCCTCTCTGCAAGGCTGTCTAACGAAGTCTTTCGCCTGAAAAATGCATACCGGGGTAGGGAGGGAGAAGGCGAGTGGGAAGAGAAAATGAGAGGTTGGTGAATATTGAGAGAAAACCATGGATGTATTTCGGGGGAAAAATTACAAATTGGAACGAGTAGAGTTGACTCTAGGACGTTTAACTAAGTTATTGTTGTATATAAATCTGATACGCACAAATTCATTGCTTTTTTTTCTGGAGCGAAGTACACACTAATGTATACATGACTTTATCGTTCAATTGCTCTGTTTTCAAGGAAAAAAAACGAGCGGTTCTTGTTCCTGCTACGTTCTGAATCCAACAGCGCTGACGGCGCTGATAAAACCATAAGTAGATGCATTAAAAACCTTTCTATGCAGAGGAAACGGATAGCATCTTTGCTACCTTGACTGAAGTCTCTCTCCATGCCTGTTCTTTCTTTCTTGGGAGTTACTTTTCTCCTCCAGATTTTCTGCAGGTCTTGGTGGGGGTGTGTGTATGTGTGTGTTTGTGTGTACACACACATGTATATCAGGAAATGATTGCATTGAAGTTATTGTAGGTGAACCTGTTATTTGCCCTTAGGTGGTGAATCCAAATTAATATTTTTACTTACTTCTGGGACAAAGAGATAAAAATGGACATTTTGTCCCCCCTGTAAATTTCAGAAAGAGTTATAAAAATCCCTCTAGTGAAATATTTTCTTTTACTGTAATGAATGCAATAAAACAAGTACTCATATTTGTTATATTTCTCTTAAAATACTAACATGTAATAAGATTTTTTAAAATCTAATCAGAGTACTACAGTTTTTGTACCCAAATAATATACAGAGGACAAACAGTGCAGTACAGCTCTCAAATGCAAGAAGAGCAAGATACATTTCTGCTCATCCTGTGCATTGCTAATTTTCACCAAAGAAGGAATGAGGATTCAGTGCCTCATTTCTTTATGGGTTTTTCTATTGCCAGCTTTTACTCTAGAGGCCAGTGGGTCAATTCCACCTGGATTCTTGAGCCCTAAGTATTTAAGGACGTTAAACTGTTTTATTGCTTATTGATAATTTCTCCAGAATTGTGATTTTTTTGGTAACTTGTCAAAGTGAATTTATAATAGATTTTTTAAAGATTCTGTGGCTTTGTAGAAAAATTAACACATTGTAAAGTAAAATAAATTAATAGGCATATTATAATAAATAGAACCAAATAATAATTGAAATAGTAAATCAGTGTTTACATACTATATTGTATGTTCTTTAAAAAACAACGTTAATTTGATATGAAAATGAACAGTGGATTTATTCCAATTTTCCAGAAATTTCTGGATTGTTTTCCTGAGAAGAGTAGGAAAAATATTCCTTTTCTAATGGCTTCAAAATTTCTGAAAATGTTACATCTTTGCACAAGATGGCAAAAGGTTGCTTTGAGATATGATTCTGATCTGACCTATGTTATATTGATGCCTTATAAAAAGGCTGTGCATTTAGACCTAAGTTATATCTTGTGCTTATCTAATTTGCAAGCAACTGTGGAGGGAGGAGAAGTGAGGGAGAAATCCCTGAAAGTCATGAAATACTATGTTCTTCCATCGAGAGAATCTTCCCACAGGGACATTTGTCAGTTTTATGATGAGCCAGCAAACAAAACCTAAGGAAAAACAAGGACAAGAACAAATAATCGTAAGTTTGAATGTATTTAAACTTAGTCTGCAGCAATGGGCTCGTAGAGCTATGTGCCTGTGGGAGAGGTGACCATTGTGGAAAGAGGTGCACTGGTTAGAATGCAGTATTACAGGCTAACTCACTACTCATTCCAGGAGTTCGATTCTGAGTAGCTGAAAGTTGACTCAGCCTTCCATCATTCCAAGATCGATAAAATGAGGACCCAGATTGTTGGGGACAATCTGCTGACTTTGTAAACCACTTAGAGAGGCTGGAAAGTACTGTGAAGCGGTATATAAATCTAAGTGCTATTGCTATTAGGCCTGGTCCTAAGAACAGGTGGCAGTGGAGGGCAGAGAAAATGTATACATGAATAAATTGAGTTTATGTAATGCAGGTCATATGAAACCTGGGAATTATCAGTACAATGCATTTAATTAGTTTTGTGATCTGTAATTATACCTTTGGACTGTTTTGGACCATTTAAAAATGACCATAATGAAACAATTAAAAATGAAGTTACAGATTCATATTAATGTATACATTATAGATAGGAAAAATGGAGGGTCCTAAGCGTAAATATTCAAGCAAAGTATGGTATCATTACTCCAATCAATTATACTCCTAAATATTCTTTAACATTTAGGAGTATAATTGATTGGAGTAACAATACCTTATTTTTCTTCTCTGCAATAGCTTGACTGGAGAATTAGTTCTAAAATTAGAGGTAGAATATATAGCTTTTTTTCTTCTTTCAACTGATTTGAAAGAAGTTTGAAAAAAGTTTGGTGCTTACTTCATTTAATCTCTTGCAACAGAGTAGCAAGTTTTATGGGTATAAATGGGAATCCAGTTTTTTAAAAGGGAATTTCATTCTTAAGTCCTTTTTTAAAAATTGTGACTTGACTACAGAGTAATAGAATTTCTTAATGTCCTTACTTCCAGCCAACTGCCTATTGCATTTAACTTTCGCTTCCATACATCTGTTTTGTACTAGCACAGCAATAAATATAAATTATAATGCTCACATAGGACTAATACAATGGCAGCATGAATGAAGGTCTGATTCCATTGTTCTTGGGAAAATATTTCTGATAGTCTTGGAATGCTTAAGCAACACATTGTTGATTTCCATCTGCCCTTTCCCTTTTTTTTAATCCATATGATCATGTTAATTTTCTTGGAAAAGCATTTCCTAAATGAGGTTTTCATGTCAGCATAAGTCTCAAATATAGTTTGTTCTAGTTCATTTGGAAAGGCACAAAGAATAGAAATTAATATTTTGCCATTGAGAATTTGTAAATAATGCTATCCAAGTGTTGATTTTTAGTTTCTTGAGTTGCAGTTATATCAAAATCTGGTCCTTAGTCCTGTTGAAATTCTAAATCTATGTAGCTGAATAAATATAGATTTAGCTATCTGCATGGCATTAATACTGTAAATTGATCAGTGTGTACTGTTAAGTTCTTCCTGAAAAAAAAATCATTGTGATTGGGAAAAAAAAAACTTAAGAAGAAGTTAGGTTGTAATGCTGCTTTTTTACCCTAAGCTCTCACTTGTAGTTTGAAGTGGCCATAATACAAATTTATACCCTAAGTAAGAATTTGGTTTCGGCCCCCAACAGGTGTAGAATACAGTTGAAATATGAAATATGCTTGTACAAATATAACCATATTTCATTAAAAATTGATGCTATTGCATTAGTGAAATTTGTTTTACTGTTTTAAGGTAGAAGATTTAACAAAATACATTATATAAACATTTCAGTTTTAACTATGTCTTTTTATCATAACATTTTATAGGAATTTGTGGAGTGAAATGAAAAAAGGGTTAGAGATTCAGCATCTGAAGGTCAAAGTCATTTGATGAATCAGTGGTTGGAAAATTGGGTCATTTTCCCATAGTAGAACTAGTTGTCCCTTTCCAAATTTTCTAAAGTACTTGCCCATACTTGCTGGTTCAGGAGTGGAAAAGTTAAATTACAAGTTAAGAAATTTCCTAAAAAAGCATATTTACATGAGATCTTATTGTAGAAAGTGAAACCTGAGATAAGAATGTAGAAACAATTGTCAGATTGCTTCTAAGGAAACATAAATTCTTTCCCCCTGTTGAAATCCCTTCAGTAAAGATTCAGTTTCAAACACTTTTAGTCATGCAAATTACTACTGTAATGCTGTACATTATTACTTTATGAAAATAATAATACTGGCCTACCTGAGTGGTATTTTAAAAAGGTTTATATTTTATTAGTTGCATATTTATTTGTGTCATTTTTAAACATATTTTCAAGGCAAGCTTCAGAATAATAAAAATATACTGTCTAGATTTCTCACCTAATTCCTATTTTATTTTGGAGCAAAGCCTATTGCTCTAGATGATACAGATTTGAATTCCATTTCTATATCTATGACTTGGGATTTAGCTTACTGTGTTTCTCACATTAGTGCACACACATCCTGCCTCAATTTAATATGCTTATGCAGCCTGTGTAAGTTGTTAAGTGATTTGGGGAGTGGCATATCAGAATTACAAAATTACAGAATAACAGAGTTAGAAGGGATGTTGGAAGACAGTCCAGCCCTCTGCTTAAGAAGGAGATCCTGTACAATTTTAGATAAATGACTGTCCAATTTTTTTTAAAAAAACTCCAATGATGGAGCACCCATAACTTCTAGGCAACCTGTTCCACTGATTAATTATTTTCACAGGATATATCTCCTTAATTCTGTGTTGGATCTGCCTTTGATAAGCTTCCATCCATTACTTCTTTTCTTGCCTTCAGATGCTTTGGAGAATAAATTGACCCCCTCCTCTCTGTGGTAGCCCCTCTGGAAGTTGCTATCAAGTCATTCCTAGTCTTTCTCTTCATTAGAGTAGACATAACCAGTGCTTGCAACCATACATTTATATATTTGGTTTTGTGAGTTACATCACAGTTTAGGGATACTGCACAAATCCTGAGTTTGAGCTTGAGAGGATAAGTCACATGGTGTCAAATAACCCATTAATGCTTTCCTAAAGCAGACTGGGAGTGGGGTGGGGGACTTTTGATTAACATAACCCCCAAACTAAAAGGTATACTGTGTAAGATACTGTCCTGTATGACAATATAGTCTCACAGTCTTTTTCCAGAAGATGGCCAGTATAACTTTGCCTGCTGTGGGCTGTTGCACTGTGTATGCTTATTTTGGAGACATAATCATCTATTGATGCTAAAGAAAGGCTGAAGAAATATGTTTGTTGGTGACTGTCTTTGAAAGGTACTTAGAAATCTCAATATCATTTGTCTTAAAAACAGGATTGTCTCAGGGAAGAAATTGGTAACTGATTATTTACCCAATTAACCTTTTATAAGTCACACTGCAACTTTACAGCTTACATTTTATGAGTTTTGCAACACATTTCTCCAAAGCTCATACAAAAGCAGATATAAGAAGAAAATATGCTAAAATAGACATATTAATGAACTTAACAAATATCACTTTAGGAAAAATTGTTCATGGTAATGTATATATTAGGAAAGTATAACTAAATCTGGGTATATGAAAATATATGATTTTTTAAATAGGAAAAGTGATTAATTCTAACCGAAAATATAAATTGGGCTATAATTACATATGAACAAAAACTGCTGGTAAGAATTATTTAAGGAATTTATAAACGCAGTTAACTTAATTTATAACTCTGATGTGTATATCTGTAATAATAAAAAGCAAACAAGAACAAAATTAAAATAAGCAATATAATCACACATATAAATACCGTTTTTAAATAGCTTGGTCTGTGCCTGAAAGTTAATTAGTATAACAACATATTTATTTAAATTATCTTGAATGTGAGCCTCATTCTTTTAGAATGTTTGGCAGGTCAAACATAATTTGCAACATGTTATTAAGCCTGGCAATCTCTCTGTGTTATTCCATATTCTGTTAAATAATTTTTCCTGGATATTTTGAAACTTGTGATCAAAAGGGCACAGGAAATGAACATATAATGCTCTATTTGTTTTTCTTAACTAAACACGTGTGACTCATGGAAAGATTACGCTTACTATTTATGAGTATCTTTATTTTAGCATTGAGATAGATCATATCAAAGTGCATTAAATATTACGTTCCTAAATTATCTAAAGAATATGTGCTGTATGTGTCTCTTTTGAAAAGAAACTGGCGGGATAAAATTTGGTTGTTCAAGATGATAAAACCCTGCTGTAACTTGCATCTTAAATGTATTTTATTGCATTGCAAGTGTGAAAATATTGGTTACTGGTTTTACTAATAACCAAAGCACTTCTTAGTACAGTGTGAAACTTTGGTTTGAAGGTGATTCAAATTTTTGAATCAATTTTATGTATGAAGTCAATACCTTTAAATTGATTAAAAGATTTGATGGACACAAATGTTTTTGTTTAATTTGCATCTTGATTTAGAATGTGGCTGATTAGCACATTATAGTGCTTTTCACTATAAACGAGGTATTGTATGATAAATATGTTGTGCTCATTTCTCAATGTTCTTAGCAACTCTTAAATGACCACATATTCTAAAATATATAATTTCTACCACAAAATGTGTGTTTAGAGATAAGGAAAAGATGTATAGTAAAAGCTTATTCATTCATCACTGTATTATTTTAATAAATAA
Source organism: Naja naja (assembly GCA_009733165.1). Classification (NCBI taxonomy): domain Eukaryota; kingdom Metazoa; phylum Chordata; class Lepidosauria; order Squamata; family Elapidae; genus Naja; species Naja naja. Next base: position 50,078,769 of record CM019148.1, on the reverse strand, counting down.
CTCAAGACAGCTAGCATACCTAATACTGCTTTCTCCTATTTTCCCCACAACATACTTCTCCAGCTCCTTCATCACCTATGTTGCATTTCTATTTGTTATTCAACAGTGCTTCTTTCTATTTTCTCTTACAGCACTATAATGGATAAGAAAGCAGGGCTTTTCATTGGTTTAGTTTTGTGATATGATCTAGTTCTAGTTAGAAATTTAGATGAGCTATATTTTCTGACTTTCTGAAGTTGGATGCCAATAAAATATATAGTTACTTTACACTGAGTATCAAGATGGATAAACACCCAAAAGGAAACTATTCTTAAGAACCAAATTTAAAGTTAATTAGTTGTGCAGAAAACAAGAAAATCAGTGCCATTTACTCCACATATTCTTGGTTGAAATCTAAACCTAGCAAATATTTGTCTTATTCTCTAAATTTAAGTGATAGTATTTTTCATTCTTTAATGTTTTTCTTTTTCTCAAGAATTTTTAAAATGGATTGTGCTTTTTGCATAAGCCATGGAAAAATGCAAAATGTAAATGTATGAAATCTATGAAGATGCCAAGCATTCATGTCACCAATATTTAACATGTCTTATGGACCAGTATTCAAAAGCTATACTTGGATACAAACAACTTAGGTTTTGTCCCCATTTTCTCTGTGAATCACTGACTTATTAAGTTACATGTGTAAGAGGTATATACTTTTGCAGATTCTCATTTTTTTATTTCTGGTCATATGAACAGAAAAAGCAAAAAAAAAAGACATTGATAAAGTATTGGATCTAATTCTGGGATAATAACTGGATCTAATTCTGGGATGATGGCTAATTTCATTTGTTCTTCTTTAATACTGAAGTTTTGATTGGAACTGTTATCTACATATATAGACACAATGAATTTCATTTGTGTTCTTTCCACTCTAATAATTCTTGTTTGGCTGCATGCAATAATCCTAGCTATTGATAAAATATGTTGTTTTGCCTTTATTTTTCTTTTGATAATATGGAATTCCTTGATATTAGTTTATGAATAGTGGAACACAATATAATACACATTGTATTTCAAATACGGGACACACAGGTTGATTTTCAGTATCATTACTCCTTAGAATATATAGATTATTTCTTGCATTTAAAGTATACAGAGGACTAAAATTAGATGCTTCATATTTGACATACCACATCTATTTGGTTTAAATAGTTACTTAAAAATGTCAAAAGAATGCTTTCTTGGGCACTCCTTAACTTTCATGAATGTTGCTACTCCCTGATTTTTGTAGACAACTACTCCTGCATGATCCATAATCCTGTTCGACCTTACTAGAAATTTAAATCACAAAATGGCTCTTGAAATATATAGTTGGTATTTTAAGTTGACATTTTGACTTGATAATGATTTACTTTTTAAAAAAATCCAGATTGAGAAATGATAAACTGTCCAACCTATAACTTTTATTTTGCAAATAACTTTCAGATGAATGGACAATTGGGGGAATTTATTGCTTGTATAAGTAATAGGATAATTTTCATAAGTGACAGCTGATTTTCTCATGGTTCCCATCTTTTGCTAAAGATCAGGGAATATAAGTATTTAGGATTAAAACTGGTCAAAGAAGATTTCTTGCCTCAAATGGATGAATGAATTAGTCCTTAATTTCTTGGAATAATTATTATTTCCACAGGACCCAAAAGAACTTTCTGCTTACTTCACCTACTGTTTCTTTATTTTTAAAGTATAGCTTACTATATTATTTTAACAATTTGGAATTGTATGAGCTTTTCTAGTGCATCCAACTAAATTGGCAGCTATTCAGCTATGTCCTGGGAAAATGGGAACTTGGAGGCTCATTTGATTGAAGAAACATTTTCAGAAGCATTAGGAACAGAAATATAATTGACCTTGAAGGTTGATTTTTTTTAGTTAGTGCATGCATAGGATTATAAAAAATACTGATTATTTATGTGATTATCAAAAAACTAGAATAGCTGGATTTCTGCAAATTAAGTGCCTTGTCATTTTCTTTCTCCATACTATCTGAGTCAATTGAGGTTGCAGATACTAAAGTAGGGTTTCTTGTTGTGATGAACTAATATCGATTCATGTGCTCTTTGATATATGGTGATGAAATAAATTAAAACATAATTAATTAAAAAAACATACATAGAAGTCCAGTTCTGGAAAAGATCTTAAGACAGTAAGATTTGGATATGTACGGAAGAGAGCTGTAACTGCTTCATGAATTTCTTTAATAAACAATATATCTTTTTCAACAACAAACACCCATTGATATTTTAGTTTAATTAACTTATATTCTTAAAACTTTAACTTAATTTTATCTTCCATGTTAATTCATATGTATAATATAACTACTTACTGTATCTTGTTTAGACTTGATGATATGTTTTATGCAAATAAGAACCTTTGTAGTTTCCACACCTTAAATTAATGTGTCTGCTTCAGGCTGTGAACACACGCCTTTCAGTTTATAAAAGCTTTTTGTTTTTGCTATGCTTGTGGTGAAACTTTCGACAATAGATTTTTTAGTTGCCTGTAATTTTATGGTTACTTTTAGAACCAGGAATACTTTTAAAGTTGTTGAATTTACAGATATATCTGAAGTATAAATTATTTCAGAAAGACTGTGAACCCTAATGATAGAACTTTTCAGCTGAAATCTTGATATGCAGCAAAGAAGCTGAAAGTTAAGTTGAGCTTAATTATTTCTTTTGTCTTTAGTGGTGATTAGCTTCTTGGAAAATTTTGAAATGAGATTTATGTGATGATTGTGTTTTATTTTATCTGAAGGGAACTGCATAGATATGTAAAGATTAACTAATAATGGAAGTTGATGCAGTCTTTTTTCTATTGCATATGAGCAATATTTCCTGCTGCTTTCTTTCCTGAAAACATGGATTGATCTTAATTCCTATCTTTTCTATCTTTTCTTCTCTTAGCCTTCAAACATTCTCCAAATGTTTGTTTCAAGCTTTTAATTCTTTTACATTTAACATACTTGATTTTTTTAAAAAAACAAATGGGCAGAGTTGCTTGAGAAAAAAACAGCAGTTTGGAAGTTGATACAGGTTTGGCTGGAGAATAGGAATTTCTTTTGGTTTAATGGGCTGAAGACAAAATATTTCATACAGTTAAAAAGTAAATAAATGAATAGTGGACTCAGTTCAATTATGTATATTTTTATTAGTTTTGTATAAGCAGTTTAAATTGATTCATAGCACGTTTTCATATTTTAGTTGTTATTTAGAAAAAATATCAATAAAAATCTAGTATTAAAGGACAAAAAACAAACAGTACAACATGGCAAAGTATTTCAATAAATGTTAGGAAGATCCTAATTACCTTAATGTTGCTTTATTTGTACAATTAGTAATTGGAAAATCAATTAGTTGCTCATCCTTTATTATTTGAAAAATGAATCTGCTAATTACTTAGGGCTCTGTTGACATTAGCCACATATGCAGCGTTGTTGCATTTAACCACACTATCCTTGCACTTATCAGTCTTATGTTAATTTTTTAAAAATTCATTTAAGAGGTAACTTTAAAATAATGAGATTATAAAAATGGTTAAAATAGTGACATTAATTTTAATATTTGCTTGAAGTTCTTCTCTTTCCCATACCTGGATTTTTTAATTTATTTTTTAGTCTATAGATAGGTTATCTGAAAACGTATTTCACACAAGACTGTTAGGCTCAGGCTCAGTAATGTTTTCATTGTTTCATTTTTAAGAAAATAAAAGAGGGAATTCAGACTAGATAATGGAGGACCAGGTAACTGGCTAGAATAGAATAAAACTTGGGTGATGATATATTAGTATTATATTTATTGAATTTATAACCATTTCCGTCAATAGATCAAGGCTTCTAATGAAAAATAATATAATTTAAATACAATTAAAAAGAACAAAAGCACCCACATGCTCATGTCTTTCAACTTAAACCCTGCTTATATTCAAGAAGTCTGCATAAATAAAACTATTTTTGCCTGCTGACAATAGGGAAGAAGAACAGTCTGACCTCTGTTGATCACACCAAAAGTCTCTCTTAATTGTGGTAACTGGAGAATGGTGTTTCTTAATGCCTCAACTACCTTATAAGGCAAGATTATTTTTTTAAGGTAGCTTGGATTCAAATTATAGGGGGGCTTTATTAGTAGCATTTTGAATTATGCCTGGAATCTGATCAGCAATCAGTTTGTTTCTTAAAAATATATCACATTCTTTCCATCACCAATATCATTCCACAGTTTAGCCACAGTTGACAACTGAGCCGAGGACAAGGAGAATTTGCAGACAAGGGGAACTTGCAGCAAGCACAATATGTTTAAGCCTTCAAAGAAATTACAACCTATATAGCACTGATTGAATCCCTATTCCTTGATTTATTTTTTGAACCTTCAGTTTTTATATATATTTTGGATTAAATTGTATTTTTATCCCAGAGTTTCTCACTTGGCAACTTTAAGATGTATGGACCAACTCCCAGAATTCTCCAGCCAGGGTAAGAAGCATCTTAAAGTTACCAAGGTTGAAAAACATTGTTTTATCCCAAGGGTCCTCAAACTATGGCCCGTGGGCCACATACAGCCCACTGAAGCCATTAATCCAGCCCACACAGGACCATGAAGCTGCCCCACCCACCCACCAGCTCCCACCCTTTGACCGAGTGCAGGACTTGCCTTTGTGAGCCTGGAACTCGAAGGTAGGGCCAACAATTTTGGACTGCAGAGAGGTTCTGGAGGCAGGGGAGATAAAAAAGGGGCATGCAGATGCCCCAGGAGGCCAAAATATGGGCTGTTTTGACCCATTTTTGGACTGCAGAGACATTCTCATGTACGCTGCTTCGAGAGTCCAGGATGAGTTAGACTCCTCCCTATTATGTCATAAAGCTGAGTCTGGCATATAAAAGGCCAGCCTCTAGCCAGGTCTCCCAGCTTTGACTCAGCTCCTAGTCAAAACGAGCTTCGTGTCTTGGAAGCAAAATTAAAGATCGTAGCTAGCAATTAGCTGGAAAAGGTTGCAGGTTTTATCTCAAGCCTCTGATACACAGCTGCTCTGAGGCTAAAAGTTTCGCTCCTGGGTTTATCTCTTTGCTCGGGGCTCTTAGAGCCTATAGAGCGACAAAGGCCCTCCAACAATTTCATCAGGGTTGCAGGTTTGATCTCAAGCCTCTGACACACAGGTGCTCCAAGGCTAAAAGTTTCATCCCTGGGTTTCTTCACTCGGGGCTTTTAGAGCTATAGAGCAACAAAGGCCCTCCAACAATTTCTCCTCGTGCAGGTGACCATTTTATTACCTCAGCACAAAGCATGAGGCCAGTGGCCATTTTAATTGGCCAGAAGTGTTGGTTTGTTTTATCCTGTGGCAATATTTCTGAGAGAACTATCCTAGTGAGATCAGGGGACACATATTGAGGGTTGCTTCTAGCACCTCTTGTGTACCCCTGGTTTGATCATGGAGACCTCCAAGCAGACAGAAGCCTCTGGATTAGAGGCACACACATCCCTGGCCCAGAAAAAAAAAAGGAAGAGGCAGCATGGCCAGTCAGCTCAAAGGGAAGCAGTGGCAAAAATCAGGGCCAAAGCCTTCGCTCCAAAGAAAGTTTCCCGAGATGAACTAAAGGCTGAAAAAGGAGGCATGCTGCACTCGAGAGACAGTTTGCTAAAACTCTGGACCAAATGAGGGGACGTTTGCAGCAGGCTTCCTTCCAGTGGAAGCACAGGTTGGCCAAATTGTGGGGCCTAGGGAAGAGGGAGTCCACTGTTCTTCCTTCTCCTATACCCAAACCTGGTCTCCTATGGTAACAGAGGAGGAAGGGGGTCCCCAAGACCTTAGCAAATCAGGACTCCATTTTCTTCAGGCCCCTACAATTCCACCTCCCAACCAGACCATTCAGGGTAGCATTAGACATAGGCCCGAAGCTAACTTCACCCCCACTGCTGCTGGCCTACGTCCTGGAGAAGCCCACTCAGGCAGTGGTTCCTCTGACATTTCCCTAGTAGTCTCTTCTGCCATTCAATGAAGATTAGCACAGGGCTTTCAACAGCTCTTTCGCCCTCTGGGGGGTGAACAAGATTAGTTCCCCAATCCCTCTTTAGGGGCCCCTCCTAAACACAGGGAATACCCTAGATCTCAGGAGGTTGGTAGGCCCTCTACTCAATCTGATTGGGGGGATTATGGGGAAAAGGATTACTCCTCTCAGAGCATAGCCACTCCTCCAGGTCAGAGGAGGAAGAGGGTGAGATCAGAGATCCATATATGTCTGAGGCAGAAAGTTTCTTCCAGGACCAGCCCCCCCCCCAATGGAGGTCTTCAAGCCAGCCTTATTTAAACCTCTATTACAGAAGGCCTTGGTCACTGCCCAATTGATCCCAGAGAAGGTGGCACCTGAACCCCAGAGGGATTCTTCAACCATACTCCTTTCTCTAAACCTGTGGTCCACACAGAGGTTCTTCCTTCTCCTCTGTTATTTTTGGACCTTGTTAAAGAACAGTGTGCCACCTCTGCTGCTGGGCTTAGACCCTCATCACACGATCGGCGTTTCTACAATGTAGGACCAGCCTTGGCCTCTACCATTGTGGTCCATTCGGCGGATGCTCCAGTAGTGGCCTCCTTCTCCTCCTCTGGCACCCCCACCAAACCAGAGGACATGCTCAAGTCTGAGGACTAAAGATCAGAGCAAACACTCAAATGTAACTATCAGGCCTCAGCTTGGGCTTTCCGAGAATCAACAGCAGTGTCATTTTTTTACCAGAGCCTCACTCAGCTGGCTGCATCAGTTACAGGAGCACCTTCCTCCATCTGATTTTAGATCTCACCAAGATCTAAACAAAATTATTGCAGCGGCTGAATTTACAGTGGATGCCACTCTGAATTCAGCAAAATTCGCCTCCAGAGCCATGGCCTCTTGATCACAGCTAGACGACTACTTTGGCTCCGGAACTGGCAGTCCGAATCACGCTGTAAGTGGAAGCTGGCATCGGCTCCTTATGCGGGTGAGAAACTCTTTGGTGAGGCCCTGGATCCATATTTGATTGAGACCAGGGATAAGATGAAGTCCACTCCTTGACAGGTAAGAGGGCAGATTACCTACCACCCAACCCCCTACTTCCGTCCCTCATCTTTCCAGGCTGAACCTTCCCCTTCGCCTCTCCCATCATCAGAGGGCCTTCCCTCAACACCAGGAGCCACGCCCTGAATAACCGACAACAGCACCAATATAAGGGTAGACGGCCCTTTTGAGGAGGAGGGGGCCATGCCTTCCGAAGCTCCAAGTAAATGCTTGTCCTCCCTCCCATTGGTGGTCGTCTGGCCTTCTTTATCACCAGATGGGAGGAGTCTACATCAGATGCCTGGGTCCTCAATACAATCAGATTGAGTCTACAACTAGAATTCCTTTCACCTCCTCCAGAGCATTTTGTGACTTGCCCCGTATCACGGGATGGTGCCAAAAGGGCCCTAATGGAATCGACCATCCAGCATCTTGTCGACATTAGGGCCATTCAACCAGTTCCTGTGCACCAGCAAGGGCGAGGATTTTATTCCAGGCTTTTTGTGGTTCCAAAGGCATCTGGGGGGTGGTGTGCCATCCTAGATCTGAAGTTTTTAAACAGGTTCATCCCATACAGGCATTTCAAAATGCAGACCTTGCATTCCATCCTAGAGAGCATTCGGGAGGGCAACCTTCTCTCTTCCATAAACCTTACGGAGGCCTACCTCCACATTCCTATCTAGCATCATCATCACCAGTTTCTTCATTTTTCCTATCAGTACAGGCATTTCCAGTACCGGGCCCTTCCTTTTGGGCTGTCGTCAGCTCCCAGAGTTTTCACCAAAGTATTGCCGGCATTGATGGCTACCCTTTGGGCGGTTCCTGTCAGACTTCAGTGTTACCTGGATGACATCTTAATCCAGTTCACATCACACCAATCTGCCCTACAATCTCCTCTTGGCTCATAGACTGCTGGGAAAGATGATCTCTTGCATTGGTATTGTTCCATGGGCAAGACTGCACTCACTGACTCTTCAGTGGTTCTTGCTCCCCTTTCAATGAGCAGGCACCAGCAACTCTTACTCCAGGGTGCAGATCCTCCCACAGGTTCTACGCTCGTTCTGCTGGTGGCAGTCTCCGGCACTTTGGAGGGGCATCTGTTCAAAGAGCTGGACAGATTGCTGATCACAACAGATGCCAGCCTCCAGGGCTGGGGGGCCGTGCTGGACGGTGAGATGGCCCAGGGATGTTGATCATTGGCAGAGGGGTCTTGTCCGATAAACTGGTTGGAACTCAGGGCTATCTTTCTGGCCCTCAAACACTTCCATTCAAGAGTGACAGGGGGCCATGTACTGGTGATGATGGACAATGTGGCTGCAAAGGCACATGTCGACAGACGGGGGAACCAAGTCCAGGGCCTTGATGAGGGAAGCCGAATGCCTAGGGCATTGGGTGGAGAGGAACCTTCTGTCCATCAGGGCGGATCACATCTGGGGTCGACAACTCTCAGGCCGACTGGTTGAGTCAGAGTGTGGTCGACCATGCAGAGTGGAGCCTCCACCCCTCTCTGTTCAGGGAACTATCCATCAGGTTCAGCACTCCCTCTGTGGACCTGTTTGCATCTCCCCTGAATGCTTAGGTAAGCAGATTCTACACTCAGGGAGTGGAGGGGGGCAACATGTTTCAGAGCAGATAGCCCCCAGGTCTCCTCTACGCCTTTCCCCCTCTTCCGATCATTCCGGTGGTCATTCAGAAGATGTTGGAGGAGAAGGTGGAGCTGATTCTCCTGGCACCTCATTGGCCCAGGAGACCCTGGTTTGCAGATCTGGTGAATCTATCGGTTGCCCACCATTGGAGAATCCCAGACCACAAGGTCTCACTTCTCCAGGGACCCCTGGTTCATCCGGAACCACAATGGTTCCACCTAACCGTGTGGCGCTTGAGTGGCAACACCTGAGAGATTCGAACATTCTGGATCAAGTCATCTTCACTATTCAGGCCTCACATAAACCTTCCACGACACGCATTTACGATGCCACATGGAAGGTTTCCTGCCAGTGGTGCCAGAAGGCGGACTGGGTTCCCTCCACAGCATCTGTAGCTGATGTTCTAATGTTCTTTCAGGATGGGTTGGATAAGGGGTTTTCACCCAATACTCTCCACAGCCAGGTGGCGGCCCTATCGACCATTATCCACTGGGATCATTTTTCATCCCTGTCAAATCACCCTTCTGTGCGCAAGTTCCTGATAGGAGCCGCTAATATCCGCCCACCGGTGATCCTCATGCTGCAGGCATTAACAGAATTGCCTTTTGAACCCTTCAGATCAGTTTCACTTCAGTTCCTAACTTTTTCTGGTCGCCATTACTTCGGCTAGGAGGGTATCTGAGCTTGCAGCTCTATCAATCAGGGAGGATCTCTGTTCCTTCCATGACAACAGGATGGACCTGCGTTTGGACTCCACCTTTGTCCCTAAAGTTAATACCTGGTTTCATAGGGCCCAAGAAATCATGCTACCAGATTTTTCCCTAATCCTACCCTTCATCTAGAACACAAATGGCATAAGCTAGACGTTAAGAGGGCTTTACGTATTTACATCAAACGTATGTCCACATTCCGGAAAACCGAGGCCTTATTTGTCTCTTTCTCCCATAATTCAATGGGTTGCAAGGCCTCCCCTCCCACCTTAAGCAGGTGGATTAGATCCTGTATTGCCAAAGCCTACATTACTTTGTCCATTCCGGTGCCAGCTAGACTCACGGCACATTCCACCAGGAGAGCTGCTACTTCGGCCGCTTGGGCTACTCAAGCTTCGCTGGAGGAAATATGTAGAGCAGCTACCTGGGCATCTCCGTCTCCCTTCATTAGACATTACCAAATTGATTCCTTCACTTTGGTGGATGCGGCCTTTGGAAGAAGGGTGCTTCAAAGAGTTGTCCCTCAGACGAAATAAACACCCGGACATGGGCCCTCCAGTGGACATGTTGGCTTTGATATGTCCCATCCTGGACTCTCGAAGCAGCGTATAGGAGAATGGGCATTGGTATAATTACCAGAGAACACCCTTTCTATCTATGCTGCAAGAGAGTCCAACCCCACCCTTATTATGTCTGGTACTGTTGGGTGCGGGGTTTTGTTTCTAACAATGTTGTTCCTTGCTTCCTTAGACACTCAGAGTCTATCAAGTATCTTCGCCAAAGATGGGGGACCTGGCTAGAGGCTGGCCTTTTATATGGCAGACTCAGCTTTATGACGTATTAGGGAGGAGTCTAACTCATTCTGGACTCTCCTGCAGCGTAGATAGAAAGGGCGTTCTCAGGTAATTATACCAAAACCCATTCGGGAGGCAGGGGAGGCAAAAAATGGTGCACGCAGGTACTCTGGGAGGCAAAAAACCAGGTCATTTTAGTCCGGTTTTGGCTTGCAGAGACATTCTGGAGGTGGGGGAGATGAAAAATGGAGCACGTAAGGAGAGAGAGACAAGAGAGAGGGAGGGAGGGAGGGAGGGAGGGAGAGAGAGAGAGAGAGCTTGTTGATTGTAAGCACTTGGGACTGAGAAGAATTGCTGCAAAACTGAGTTTTCTGAAGTGGACCGCTAGATTTCTAAACAACTGAAAAAATGATCTAGTAAAAAAAAAGAACCAAAAGAGCAACATGCAAACAAAAGTAAATAAAACATCCCTAGGAGTAAAACAATTTGTGTGCATTGTTTAATGGACTGTTAAATTGGCCACACCCACCCAGTCACATGACCACCTAGCCATGCCCACCCAGCCTGTCCAGTCCCCAACAGCCTGAGGGACCAATGAATTAAAAAGTTTAAAAAGTTTGAGGATCCCTGCTTTATCCAGTTAATGTGTGACATCAGGCATTGATTTAAAGACTTGAACAGGGTCCTTGGTTTTAGTACAGTATCATTGAACATCTAACAGTTCTTTATTTTATCAATTGTAGGTCCTCTTCAGACTATTATACTGAAAGCCAGATGTACAGTAAATATCATCAACCCTATTTTAGGTTATTATAGGAGAGAGTCTGGAAGCAATCAACATTGCGTTGCATACCAATCCCCTATATTTCTTTGACAGAGTTCTCTTGTCTTCTTCCTACCATCAGAAACTAATCTTCCCCAAATGAGTGATTAAATATGTATAGCAGAAAAACCTATGTTCAGGTAAATCATGATATTATTTCCTTTCCTTCTTTCTATATGTCAGAGGGGATGTCTTTCTTTCTCTTCTTCCTCCCTCTTCCATGACCATTTTTGGGCTGATTCTGTAGACAGCAGGTTCTCTTGCACTGCAAAAGTTCTGCTTTATAGGAACTAGGAAATTGACACACTAGTGAGTTTTGGGAAATACTGATTCAAATAATCAGATGCCTAAATGCTAAAAGAAGGGGTGTTGAAAAGAATAAAGTGAACAAGCAAAATCAAATAATTCATATTCTAAAGGATGAAATTTTTTGTTCTTTGTTTAAAAAATATTAAATTACATTTTAAAAATACAGCAGAATTCAGTCAAACTACAGAAATGTATTAAACATGAAACTTCTAAAAAACCAATACATTTATCAAAGATAGATGAATCAGAAACAACTAATACTGTAGATGTTGTCAATTTAGTTATGGGTGAGGGATTATATCAGGGGTCCCCTATCCCCAGCACGGACCATTGGGTATTGGGCTGCATTAGTGGCAGGCGAGGGGGCGAAGCTTCATTTGCACAGGCATGGGATTAGGGATGCATGTGTGGGATCATCCCCTCCCCTTCTCCTCCACTGCTGTCACTGCCAGTCCTTGGAGTTAGGGAGATTGGAGACCGCTGGATTATATAGAAAGCTACTATTTTCTCATTAGACATCATCCATAATATTTCTTTGGAATATAGAAAATAATACCCCAGGGAAACAAAATAATTTATATATATTTCAAGTAATTATATTATTTTATACAGAATTAGAAACCCAATAACTTTTTAAGTCATAAATTCCAAACCAAATGGAAGGAAAACAAAGCACAATATGACTTACAGTTTGAAAGAAGAAAAGTAATTTGCAGAACAGGCCTAAAAAGCAATAGAGAAAAAAAATGTGAGAGTCTGAGTTGCTAATAAGTTACCATTAAGATGAGAGGGGAAAAAAAATCAGATTATAAAATGAGAAAAAGTTTATAAAAAAGATAAAACCAAGAATGACTATTAAGGTATTATGTTTAAAAATAGAAGAGAAAAATAAGATAATTAGTGGTCTATTTATGAAGAATTATTGAGATGTGCTGAATGATTATATCTGTTGATGTAACAGATATGTTTAAAGAATCTGATTATAGGAGTGGGATAGATTGTTTATCTTTTGTTAAGAAAGGAAATGCTTGTCAGTAAAATGCATGGCCATTTACAACATTGTAATGATTTGCCTCAGACAAAATAAGCATAAATACAACTTGCAAAGGGAATATATATCCTCACTTAAATGGTAAGGTGATTGTGACCAGATGGTGACTAGAATTTTCATCACTTTTCTAAAGTAATGCAGTCATAAAGCACAACAAATGACTATGCTGCTTAGCATGTACTTAACAGTTGGTGTTGTTAAGCAAATCTCACACCATCTTTAGTGTGATATTACTTGGTCACCATTTGTCACCTCCCGCCAGTTTCCCCATACACTGCTTATTGGAAGCTGACAGTGAAAGCTACAAATGGAGATAATATGACCAAGGGGTGCTGTAACACAGGAAGTGCGGGCTGGTTGTCGAGTACCCATATCACAATAATATGACTATGGGAATGCTGTGGTCATTTTTATGTATGAGGACCCAACATAGATGCCATTCATTCAGCACCATCATAAATTTGAATGGGTGTTATTAAGTGAAGATATGATGATCTTTTATAAATACATATAATCCTGTATGTAACATTGAAACTTAAAAGGAGATTTGGCAGGGAAGTCTTTATTTTATTTGTAATTCTACGGTATGTTGTATCCCAGGAGGCTTCTTGGATGCACAAAGTAATTTTTTAAAAATAAGATACAAAGATAAACACCACCACTAAAACACTATTTTGAAGTAGTAAAACAACAAAAAGCTGAAAGCTAAAGGACTAATTAATTTTTTATTTTTAAAAAGTTAAGTGTCATAACATGAATGCATGGGGCAATCTTAGCTCTAAAGAAGTACATGCCACAACTTGGAAATAACAGGCCTTTTGCAAATGAGTACTGTATCCTTTCTGCAGCTATTGCAGAAACAGTAGTTTTTCCTCTTCAATGCATTTCTCAAATATTTTTTCCTATAAATTGCTATTAATATACTTATAGAGATAGACTAGATTTTTTTTCAGGCAGCATGTGGGAAACTTTGTCAATTGTAAGGTGAATCTATTCTGCTTTGTCTAGATTTTTTAAAATTAGAAATAGTTTCACTTTTCCTGCTTTCTGAAATAAAATACAGTTTTCAAAACTCATCTTTGCCTTCCTACACTGTATGGGTAAAGCAGGCTTCAGGTTTTGCTTGTTTTTATTTAATGTTTATTTCTTTCCCACTTTTCTTCTGGTGCTCAAAGTGGCATACAGACAGTGGGGCAAAAAAGTATTTAGTCAGCCACCAATTGTGCAAGTTCTCCCACTTAAAAAGATGAGAGATGCCTGTAATTGTCATCATAGTAGACCTCACCTATGAGAGACAAAATGTGAAAACAAATCCAGGCAATCACATTGTCTGATTTGGAAAGAATTTATTTGCAAATTATGGTGGAAAATAAGTATTTGGTCACCTACAAACAAGCAAGATTTCTGGCTCTCACAGACCTGTAACTTCTTCTTTAAGAGGCTCCTCTGTCCTCCACTCATTACCTGTATTAATGGCACCTGTTTGAACTTGTTATCAGTATAAAAGACACCTGTCCACAACCTCAAACAGTCACACTCCAAACTCCACTATGGTGAAGACCAAAGAGCTGTCGAAGGACACCAGAAACAAAATTGTAGACCTGCACCAGGTTGGGAAGACTGAATCTGCAATAGGCAAGCAGCTTGGTGTGAAGAAATCAACCGTGGGAACAATAATTAGAAAATGGAAGACATACAGGACCACTGATAATCTTCCTCAATCTGGGGCTCCACGCAAGATCTCACCCCATGGGGTCAAAATGATCACAAGAACGGTGAGCAAAAATCCCAGAACCACATGGGGGGACCTAGTGAATGATCTGCAGAGAGCTGGGACCAACGTAACAAAGGCTACCATCAGTAACACACTACGCCACCAGGGACTCAGATCCTGCAGTGCCAGATGTGTCCCTCTGCTTAAGCCAGTACATGTCCGGGCCCGTCTGAAGTTTGCTAGAGAGCATTTGGATGATCCAGAAGAAGATTGGGAGAATGTCATATGGTCAGATGAAACCAAAGTAGAACTGTTTGGTAGAAACACACCTCGTCGTGTTTGGAGGAGAGAGAATGCTGAGTTGCAACCAAAGAACACCATACCTACTGTGAAGCATGGAGGTGGCAACATCATGCTTTGAGGCTGTTTCTCTTCAAAGGGAACAGGACGACTGATCCGTGTACAGGAAAGAATGAATGGGGCCATGTATCATGAGGTTTTGAGTGCAAACCTCCTTCCATCAGCAAGGGCATTGAAGATGAAACGTGGCTGGGTCTTTCAGCATGACAGTGATCCCAAACACACCGCCCGGGCAATGAAGGAGTGGCTTCGTAAGAAGCATTTCAAGGTCCTGGAGTGGCCTAGCCAGTGTCCAGATCTCAACCCCATAGAAAACCTTTGGAGGGAGTTGAAAGTCTGTGTTGCTCAGCGACAGCCCCAAAACATCACTGCTCCAGAGGAGATCTGCATGGAGGAATGGGCCAACATACCAGCAACAGTGTGTGACAACCTTGTGAAGACTTACAGAAAACGTTTGACCTCTGTCATTGCCAACAAAGGATATATAACGAAGTATTGAGATGAACTTTTGATATTGACCAAAGACTTATTTTCCACCATAATTTGCAAATAAATTCTTTCCAAATCAGACAATGTGATTGTCTGGATTTGTTTTCACATTTTGTCTCTCATAGTTGAGGTCTACCTATGATGACAATTACAGGCCTCTCTCATCTTTTTAAGTGGGAGAACTTGCACAATTGGTGGCTGACTAAATACCTTTTTGCCCCACTGTACTTGCATAGGACTTTGTTCAGTTTATCCATTTTTTTTCTCACAACATCTACCCTATAGAGTAGGATGTGTTGAGAAAGAGAATAATTTGTCTAAAGATACCCAGTGAGCTTTCACAACTGAGAGAGGACTTGAGGCTTGATCTACTCAGTCTTAATTTATACCTTAATTGCTGTACCTAAACTCTGGGGGGCGGGGGCAATGAAGGGGAAAGATCTATACTAAATGGTGCAATTGTATTAGGATCTGGATAGGATTTGCTCCCAAATCAGGCAGAAAATTAATTATTCCTTATTACCACTTTCACCTTAGAACCATAATATCCCTTTTTTTATCATATTTCCTTGAATCGTGAACAAGTTGGACTAGGTTTAGTTTGGAAAAGAGCTCTGTCCTTTGGAAGTTTGGCGGTATTATCAGTTGGAATAGAAAGGAGAAGCAGAAGGCTTGTGACAGTTTTGGATATGTTCTTTTGAACAGCATCCCGTGGATTCAGTTTGTTTATATTTGGCCTTGAATTACTAATTTGTCCCTTGTTTTCTGCCTTGCTTTCCTTGACAGCTTACCCTCAAACCCTACAGTATTGATAGGACAGAGCCAGGACTCAACACTGACTGTTACTATACATCATGCAGGACTTTTCTTCAAATATTCTTTTCACCTTCGTTAATTCTGCTTGTGCTAATTTGTTTTCTGTATTCTATTTGTATGATAAATATTGTTATGACTTGATAATTTTACTGTGATTTTATGCACGAGCTTGCTAAATTCGTAGTTGAAGCATATTATATATGCTCCACTGGAGCTCCGGCTGGTTCCCAATCTCCGCACCTTCCGCCACGAGTTAAAAACCTGGCTGTTTTTACAATCTGGGCTGTGCTGACCCTTTGGGGTTTGTTCATTTTAATTTTGGGGTTTTAATGTTAATTCAGCTTCATTGTTTAATATAGTTTTAGGTAATTTATGGTTAGTATTGTATTTTAGCTGTGAGCCGCCCCGAGTCCTTCGGGAGAGGGGGCGGCATATAAGGCGAATAAATAAATAAATAAATAAATAAATAAATAAATATTAAATTACTGTGAATATACCCTAAAATCCTTAATTATGTAATATAAAAGAACAAAAGCCAACCATTTAAAAAAGCCTATCTAGTTCCATAATACCTGAAGCTCACTGAATTGTAGCTGAAGATGGTTGGGTAGAAAAGAGGAAGTTTTTCCTACATATACAGTTGATTTATAGAACTATCTGCTATTGGGTATGGGAAGGTCATTCATGTACTTAGATAATCTTATAAGTTCTATTTTCTGGAGACACACTGGTTTGTCTTTTTTTTTTTTAAAGCTGTCTTTCTGTATCTTTTTCTGTGTATGTTGCTTTGATGCCAGGTAATCATCTCATACTTATTTACTGGTGTTTGAATGAGTTAATCCTCTCTGAGGCTAATTCAGCTAAATTAATTTTTGTTAAGAGAGAAAAAGCAACTAGATAACTAAATTAAACTATTTTAAGTTCATAGATTTTAATTTTGTCTCCCTGCAAACTGATATTCCTTGGCAGAATTGCTTGCATATATAATAATTCAGCTTTGTTATATACTTATATTGAAAATATCTATGACAATTACATTTCTTCCTTTTTTATTTTTTTAGATATTTGCCTTTTCAACATTTGTGATTAGCTTTAAAATAGGCTTTGTCAGTTTTATGTATTTTTCAGATTAAAGGTACAATCAACCAGATTTCTTGTTTAGTTAATAACGTAGTGCCAGGTACTCATCAGCCCAGTGCTTATAATCTTTGTCATTGATTGCTTATTCTGCTTAGCAAAGATAACTTTGGACACAGTGTGCTATGCTAAAATAAGATTACAATTGGGTTGCATTTTTTTTGGCATCATCAACATCATATTTATTGGTGAGATGGCTATCAGCTTGTTGGCTTTCTTTTCCTCCATTGATGTGTTAATGGTATCAGGAGTATTTGGAGATTAGTTTTAGTTGAAGTTTAACAAAGATGCTTTTTTTCAGAGGAAAGAATAAAGGAAATTATGCTATAAATAACATTGCATAATTGCTTCCTTTTTTCCTAACACAACATCTTATACCATTAGTTCATCCAATTTTTGGAAATATAAGGTTATTAACAATTATACTAGGCACATAAATAAACAAACCTCCACTTTTTTTCCAAAGATGCATGTGTATATTTGCATGTATTTATTTAATACATTGGTGCAATAAAATTAGCATATATACTGGACTGGCAAAATGAAATTATTAGGTAAATATCATGTCCAGATCATGTGAAATATGCGGGGCTATGTGTCAAGTATGACTTTTTAAAATTATCATTACTATACTTGTTTGATCAGTGTCTCAATATGTTTCCTCAATATTACTCCCAAATCAAGAAAAATAATATTTATGCATTTATTTAATTTCTATTTTGACTTTCTCAACAAAATATATGTAGATTATTGTTGTCCATGCAACAGTTATATAATTTAAATACAATTCTAATATGGTAATAGGCACAGCTTCAGCTTGTGTTTTAATAATAATGGGCTTCAATGCCATTTGTCAGAGTATCTCCTTGCTGAGAAAATGGGCAGCCTGTAGGGAGAGGTACTGTATATAAATAGCTCATTTTATACCATTTATTTATAAAATTTATGTAACTGTTGATCTTAATATATGAGCTGCTCACCAACATTTAAAAACAATATAAAACAAAAAAACAATAGAACAATTTATTAATAAAAACAATATGAACCATAAAACCGTATCTCAAAATTCACAGTCAAAATGAGCATATCAGTTTACCGGAGTTAATGCAGCCACTGTGTATATATATATCATATAAATATGAGATCTTTCAGGTGTTGCCATTGATGAATTAAGAATCCATAGTTTCATAGTGATCATGAAGTCCTGAGCTGATTCTGCATGACATTAAAATCTTTGAGGAATTTCAACCTGGGGTTCTCCAAACCCAGCTAAGAGAAACCCTTAAGACAGTTAGCCAAATAAATCATTGGAGAACATAGAGAATAATATATCAGCAATGTTGCAGTCTATCCCTGGCTTAACACCAGGTATCTGTCCTCAAAGGCAGTTCGTCTGCAAAGACAATGAAGAGTCACTAGATGACAACAACATTTCCTTTATACTCCATCCTAGATTATGCTATAGTAAATACCCAGGTGGGCAGAACTAGGTGAGAAGATCTGGGTCCATTCCAACCAATTCTTGTTAATATATGGCAGATCTATAATCTATAATCAGTTCATGGATGGAGATTGGCATTTAAAAACAGCATTAGATGCCCTATTGTAGATCTACTGGGAATTCCATATATACTCCAATCTATGGCTGTCACTGATGTTCCTTTGCATTGGGCATAGAGTATCAAACTCTTTACTATTATTTCCATGCTGTGCCGCAATGCAATAAATTTCCAAAAGTAGGTGGACTTTTATTATTTGAATTGAATACACAGAGATGACTACTGCTCCCTAGAATTGGATAGGACTGGACAAGGGAAACCTTTTCTTTATTTGACCAAGTCATAAAGGAGTTTTAATTAGATTTCATCAGGTGTACACCAACTACAGTACCAGCCCAGTGGTGGGATTCAATTTTTTTACTACCAGTTCTATGGCTTGGTGGGTGTGGCAGGGGAAGGATACTGTAAAATCTCCAGTCAGAGTTGGTATTTGCCGGTTCTCCGAACTATTCAAAATTTCTGCTACTGGTTCTCCAGAACTGGTCAGAACCTGCTGAATACCATCTCTGTACAGCCCCCCTGCTGCAGTGCTGGCTTTCATGTAAGTGAAAGTCATCAAGAAACTAAGAAAAGGTGGAAGACACCCTCCAAAGTAGTTTACTGTTTGTAATCTTATACCATTGGTTTTTGGGAAACATTCTTTTTTGTTGTTCTTCGACTATTACTGCTAGACATAGACAGTATGCCCTAAAATTCTGGAGGTTTCATGTAGTGGGCAGTCAGAATGATATTTTTATTAAGAACACAGCAATATTTCTTCTTAGCTAGGATTATGACTTTTCTATGTAATGTTTACTTCACTCATTTCATGTGTTGAGAGGATAGATTGTAATCTTTTCTCCTCTTTCTGTTTCTGCTGCTTCTTCAGCCTCTCTTCCTTTCTGAAACAGCATAGCTTCCCAGCCTCCTCTAGCTATAATAAGTTTGGCAAGTTCCAGCACCTGGCAAGTCTAAGATATGCTAAATTAAGAATCTCCCTTCACTTTTTTACCAACACACACTTAAAGAGAAACTTGGAATGGATGGAGATATGTCATATTATAGACTGACATGGAATGGGAAGAATGAGTAGGGTAGAGTTATTTTGAGTAGAAACAGGGATACAGGGTAAGGTATAAATCAGAACCTCTTTCCTATTGCCTTCAGTTTGTTTTTATCCCTTTGGCAAGAACGTTGAATTTATATACCACACTACTCATTTGCTTTGATGTAGTCTGGCAAATAAACTAATTGGCTAAGAGTTCATGCAACCTAATTAAACCATAATTGTTTATAAGCAAGTGGATGATTTCAATTATATTAAACTAAACACAGAATTTTTGCAATGTAAGAGAAGATACAAAGCAATCACTCCCTAACTACATAGAATTGGGATGGAAGCATTTATGTTTTATTAATATTGAAAAACATGTAAGTGCAACAAATAAAAAAGAATGCAGGATAGTTTCAGAAAAACTGAAGATTGCAGAGCAGGCTGCAGAAAAACTTATTCATAAAAATTTGTGTTTCTGTAATATTTGTAACCACCTTTGTATATGGTAATCTAGAGTAACTTTTTACAATTACTTTATATTTCAGATGAAAATAGGGTTATGAGAGAAAAAGAAAATCTAAATATTCAAAATCTGCAGTAGACTGAATCATGCTACAAAATAGCACATACTTGATTTATCTTCCAAAGTTTTAAAAAAATGCATCTAGGATCCTTAATAGGCTACAGGATTTCCTGTGTGTCCAGTCACACTTGGCCAATAAAGAAATCTATTTTATTCTATATAATGTAGCTGACAGAATACTGGCTATGAACTAGGTTTACTCCTGAGCATGGTTGTTAGACATCCCTCCATTGATTGATAGTGTTAGGAATAAAATAGGACCTTGTAATCTGTACAAACCTCTGAGCTGATATGCAGGACTGTTGAACAATTATCAAAACAAAATTAGTTTAAGTTATTGCCACCCAAGAAGGGCACACTAGTTATTGAAAGGAAAGATTCATACATTGTGCCCCAGAGACAAATATGTATGGATTATTTCTCTCAATAAATAATTGAACAGGTTGTGACAGTTTGTGACTATTTAATTGGGATCTTTTTATCTAGTTTTAGAACTTGTGTCACTTTGTAGGTCATATTCATACAGAAATACTGAACATTCAAAAGAGTTCACGATGTTTTAAGCACCACTGTACATTATTCCATTGTATGATTTGTATCAATCGTTAGTTAATTATTTTCTTGCTGGATAGATTTTGTTTGAGATGACTCATTTTTCAAGGACTTCTCTTCCATTAGTTTACAACAGAAAGCTGCAAGGAAATAAAAAATAAAACCACTGAAGATTATACATTTCTTATATCTTCCTTGAGTATAACCAACTGGTGACATTATAAAGTTAATTATTTCTTAACCGGTATGTGAAAGATATTTTTAATTTCATAACCTGTGTGATAGAAAAGAACACTGAAAACCCAACAGAGAAAGAGAAGGAATTTTACAGGCTTTAGGAAAGACTTCTATAAGGCTATGCATCAGTTTGGTTTGTATGAAGTTCTTGTAGGAATAGGATTCAAGACTTGCTGTGAACCCTGTAACAACTAGTATTTCCCTTTGATGAATTCCAGTTTTGTGATGTGAGCATTGTGACTATTAACTTTATTATTGCTCCTATAGTTCTTGTAACTCTTCAGTAAGAATACTGTGGAATAAAAAAAAGTTAACCATCATTTCTTCTTTTAATTCAGTTTTTGTAGGAGAATGGCATATCATTTTTCTTAAACACAGAAATAGTAAATAATTAAGATTCAAAGCACCAACATTGTTTCTTAAGCACAAAAATCAAATACATAGGTTTTCAAACCATATGGATGCAATTTGTCAAAGTTATGAATAACTAAGAGAGACCGATAACAAAATGTTGTTATTGGCTCTCAACTACAGAATATTTTGCATGCCGTGACAAATGTTATGTATTCCACATGAAACTGTCATGGATTCAAAAAGGCCTGTTGTTTTTCAATATCAAATCTACACTGAAGTCTCTTCTGGGCCTAATCTAAAGTACTGGTCATTTACTTTAAAACTTTAAATGATGCAATACCAGGATACAAAAGGAAACACCTTGCCAGAATCTGTCCCTGTCCAATCTGGTCATTGGGAGAGGACCTGCTAGAAAATTTCTCCTTTCATGAAGTTTGTGAAGTGGGGATTAGAATGAGGCCTTCTCTGACATAACCCATAGCTTATGGGGTACTCTTTCCCCAAAAGAATATGCAGCTTCTATTTTACTGCAATTCTGTAGTCAGGTTAAAGTTGGTTTGTTCTTATTCAGTGCACTTTAATCCCAGTTGATTAACTCTATTCCAGATCTTATTTAGGGATTTATTTTTGCTTTTTGTGTGTTCTCTTTTTTGTTTTTGATACTGTTCTCAATTTTGTTACTATTTGTTATTTTATTTTTAATGTTACTGCCACCAAGAGTCCTTTGGAATTGGGGCAATTTATGAGCACTATAAAAAATAAAGAAGGAAATAACTTTTTGAAACAATATCCTCTTCTAATATTAAATTTACAAATTTTTGCAACAGAGAGAGTGCAACTGTAATTTGGTTTTCCCTATTAGAAAGTTTCTGCTGTATCATTTGGCTGATTTGATTGCAGTCATTTACCAATTTTTGCAAATATGCTTTCTCCAGCACGTTGATTGGAGAATCCACATCGGGTTGACACATGCCTTTCTGCCCAGAGACTGAGTCCTCAATCTTTGCCACGCCTCTCTATCAACTGTCACTGTCCCAGTTTATGACTCAGTCTTGCCTGATAGAGACATGGTTTAGATTGGCTCAGAAAACTTTGAACAGAAAGGCATCGGAATCTTCAATTGATGAGGAGAATCAGCGGTCAGGTTTGAAACTGCAGCGCTGTCAAGCGCTACTGCGGCTCCCGGCTATTTGGCTTGCCAAAATAGCCATTCTGCCTTTTGACAGCTGGATAAATTCAGGCCTCTGACAGGGAGTACCCCCTCCTTTTCTTCAACAGTCGGCTGCTAATAGCCTAAAGAAACCGAACCATTCACCTAACAAACCGCAGTCACTTTAAAGCTGGTGTTCGGATTCCAGCCTTAGAAGACTTGTGGCTTTAGCGGCTTGGATTCAAAACCTTGGCTGGCTTACCCGGGTAACTCCACAACGCCGCCTGCAGCCATAGCGCTCTTCAGCTGGCTGGATTGCCCAGGCTTAGAAAACCCAGCACTAATGAAGCCATATGTGTGTGTGAGTGAGTGTGCAGGCTGCCCCAGCTCCCTGGTCTTACTGCCACCGCTCCGAGCCCCATATCTATTCATTTTTAACATGGATAGAATTCCAGCACAGAGCATGGTCGCAACGCTCTTCTAGAAAGGGGGCAATATTACTGGAGCACAGAACACTGTCAAAATGGCTGATCATTCCTTACCAGCTGACAGCATGGAGCAGCAAACTGCTTCCACATCTACCTCTTTTAAAAAGCATGGCTCCAGAAGGGCTGGGTCAAGATGCAGCTGACAAGATTAAGGCCAAGGCCATTTATTCTAAGAAGGCCTCTAAGGCAGAAGAAAAGGATGCCAGCAGAAGACAGAAGGCTCTAGAAAACCAGATTTCCAGAGCCGAAAGAAAGGCAGAGCAGGAAAAGGTTGTCATTCCCCCTCAGACAGAAACTGCCATTTCAACAACTTCAGCAGTTAAACGTGACATATCCTGTAGTCCCTATGACTTGGTCACCAGAGGGCGATAGGGAACAATTGTCTTTTCCTCTATCAACAGAGGAAGATGATGCAGAAATTTTCCCTTTTCTTGTATGGCAACTGAGTTTACAGAAACTCAGTTTAGAAATAGAGCCCATGCCTTAGAAGCCCCTTTTACTCTCACTGCGGTGGGGCTCTGCCCAGTGGACAGGCAGATCTGGCCTATCTGAGGAACTTAAGTCCCTCATATCTCAGGCAATTTTGCATAGAATTGTACTACCTTGCAGAACAGAGACCATCTGTCCTCTATAACATCAGAACCTCCCCCTCAGGTGGTCCAGCATTACCAGTTCCCAACTGAGGAAAGGAGGTCACAGGGATCCGTATCACCAGCCTATTTCTTCAGAAGTAGGTTGTCAGTATTGGAGGATGAGGACCACAGAGAGCAGGGCTTATCTGAGGATGAGGACCTCTCCCCAGATCATCCTCCCTTCACTGGACTATTCTGTCCAGTGCTATTTAAGTCCCTACTCCACAAGGCCCAAATAGGAGCGGGAACCACTGGAACCCCAGGGACCCAATAATACAGTATTTTCTGAACCAGCTATAATGCAGGAGGACATTCCGTGTCCCAAGCTGTTCCTGAATGTGATCCAAAGACAATGGGGGCAGCCGGGCACATTTTCCAACCTGGGAGGCAATGATAGGTTCTTTAATATGGCTTCCACCCTATTGGAAGCCCTAGAATTACCTACCATGGATGAGCCCTTGGCCTCATTCCCTTCTCCCTTCATGGTTTCTAGGGACATAGCAGAAACCCTGAAAACAGAAGAAAGGAAGACGGATTTAAATTTCCATCAAACCCATCTAGCTAATGCCTGGGCAGTAAAGGTGGCTACGGCCACTTCCTTTTTTGTGAGGACTTCATTACTTTGGCTTCGCCAGTTGCAAGCGAGAGTCTCCAATCGACGTGCTGGAGAAGGGGCGTTGTCTTACCTGAACGTCCTTTCTCAGCAGGTCGATGGAGAATTTACTCTCACCCTGGCGACTGCCTGGTTCCACATCCAGGAACTACAGAGCCAATACCACAGAGAAGCCCATCAGATGACTGCGCCTTTGTTGTAAACTGGGACAGTGACGGTTGACGGAGAGGCATGGCAAAGATTGAGGATTCAGTCTCTGGGCAGAAAGGCATGTGTCAACCCGAGTGTGGATTCTCCAACGACTTGCTGAAAAAGGGCATTCAGGTAAGACAACGCCCCTTCTCTTTATTTACTTCCTCCTAATATTTGTTCATTTGCTAAAATGTATATTTATTGGGCAGTTTGGGCCTAATATATCAATTTTATAAAAAGTGTCTATGTTTGACTATCTGGAAAAAGTGATCATTTGTAACATAGTTGGTTGTCAAACATACATATATTATAAGGTATATATCCATTTTTGTCAAGCAGAACTGATAACAGTTATCTGAAAATGCTTATTAATCAGGTATCCTATTTCTGCATAAGATGGTCTTTTGGTTCATTCAGTAGAGTTCTTCTACTTTATACAAGGATCAGTGGCAGAACTTTTGCATGCAATAGGTCCTGTGCCATATATTTGACAGTTTCATTTTTTTTCAATACTTTAGTTTATTCGAAAAGTTAAAATACAAACTTCAAAAAAAAAACAATTATAAAAAACAAGGAAGGAAGCATACCGTGTAAGAAACAAAAGTCAAGAACAAAAGTCCTCCTAGTTGAATACTGATAAATATATTACAGCAATAATAGTTTCTTCCCCTAGCAAAGCAAGCCCACCATTGATAAACTTCTGCAAATGTATTTTCTACCAATTGTGCCATCTATCTACTATATATAAAAAAGTAGCTAACAGTTAAATCAACAGCAAAGTTAATGCCCTCTGTTAACAATCTATTATTGTATTTAACTTGTAGAAAGTCTACCACTGCTTCTTATCTGCCATAAATCAAAATACAAGTAGTCCTCAACTTACGACCACAATTGAGCCCACAATATATGTTAAACAGTAAAAATACTTTTAAAAAGATGGTTCCCAAATTGTGCACTGTGGTTTCCCAAGACTCCAGTTTACTAAATAAACAGCACAGGTGAGTTTGCTATGGCCCTTGGGGTGTTATTAACCAAGAAAGTTTAAAAACCTCTGCCTTAGAAAATTAATTTAAAAATAAATTGAACATGAGCGGTTTTTAAAAAAATCAGAAGCTAGATTATAAGGCCTGCAAAGACTTAGTAGAATTTTATCAAGTATAATTGTTGCACTGGAGACTGATATGCAGGTAGAAATGAGCCATCTCTGATCACCAGAAGCAGTTCTGTGAATCATAATGCTTTTCAGTGAAATGGTTTAGAGATTGGTTTGGAAACTACCAAGTTATGTAAATGCTTTTATGAGTCAACCTGCTATGCATAATTGTTCCTTTCTGATAGCAAATCCGATAAATCCGATTCTCTGTATTCAAGAAAACTGCCATTGCTTGGATGTGCCATTCCAATTTTTGACTATTATACTTCCTTATTCATCTGGATAAAACTGATATAATACATAAGCACTCATTTAAGAAGTTTAAGAAAGAGGTGAGATCTGAATTCCACATGATAGATCTATTTAAATTTAAGTATTTTTTTAAAAAAAATTAAAATAGATCCTCATATAGTGGGCACATCATCTTAGAGCAAATCTGCTAATGTGACTCTTCTATTGAAATTACTTATTAATGATATCTATCAACTTGGTAGAGCTTAATGACAGTTTAAAGGCTAATTTTAGGACCCAATCCTGAACCATTTAGGCATTTAAAGCCTTTGCCTCCACTTTTTCAAGTCAACAGTTTTCTGGGGTTTTCTTTTGTCAGACTTGTAGCTGGAATACACCTACTTCTTGTTGACATGATGATTTTATATGGACTGAGCATCACGGCTTCCCCCTTACCAGCTTCTGCCCTCTGTAGAAATAACTGTAATGAGTTTGAGACAATACATGGTTGTCTTCTTCAGTATGATTTCAGTTGCTGAATCAACCTAACTGGTAGTGAAGAATGCTAATCACGATATTACATGGAAATCCATTTGTAGCACTCATACAGGATAAACTAAAACTGTCAGATCCAAATATGCTGATTTGGGTAGCAGTGGCCTGACTAGGATCATTTTCTTTTTATCTGGGTTAATTTTAATTGTATTAATACAGCTTATGCAAATTTAATAAAGTTCCCCCCTCTCATTGTAACAATGTTATCATTCAATAGCTTTTCTTAAATAGTGATATACAGGACTGTTTTCATTTTTTAAATTTTATTCCTACAGCACCTCTTATGATATGACTTAGGCAAATAAAAACTTGAACCTGGAAGAACTATCATGATTCTGGAACTAGGCTGAATTTTTATGACTATAATATGAAGATAGCTAGAATTGCATATTTAAAAAAAGTTTAAGTTACACTTTTTCACATTTAAGCTAAATCTAGGTAAATTTAGATATGTTGAAATTGCTTATATTTGCTCTGTGTAGAAGAGATCACCCTGTCTTTAAGTAAAAATTATGTGATATTCACAGCACATGACTCATACTTGTGATACCTTCTGTCCAGAGTATTGGAAAACTCTTGACATCAATGTGTCTGTTTTCAGTTAGCAAACTCATATAATAGAATCTGCTTCAGTAACTACCATGAATGTTCCCAAAGTGTAAAATATATTTGGGAGAGGACATGACTTTTGTTTAAATAAAAAGTAATTTGAGCATCTAGTTTTTAGACATTTCATGCAAAGCTGTAGTTGCAGTAATAATGAAACTAGGTATCTCTGTGTAGGCAGTAATGTGGTTGCATCTTGCTAGAAATCAAACAGTCATTTCATAAGGCAAATTTATACCGTAGGTACATATATATACATATACATATATATCGATATATCTTTAAGAAAAATTACATGTTTTACTTAATAAGGTCTTAAAATCATTTTAAGAGTGAAATGCTATTGAGAATTTCTCAAGCATTAGTGTTTTTCCTCTAAAGCTGAAATTTTTTCATAGTTTTATCATTTTTGCTATGTTATGAAGAATAATAGTTCTCTTTGAGAACTGCCTATATTTTAATGTCCTACATTTTAGATAAAGTACTATGAAGTAATGCTAAACTCCTGGTTATTCAAGTCTTGCTTTCGTTATAAGTTTTTATCAGTAATTTTATCAATATTTTTTATAGTCACAACATTGTCAAGGCCAGTTTTATTTTCTAGTTTATCATCTGCTTACATCACACGTACCAGTTGTGAGAGTTTCTACATGCTGATCATTGTTCTAAAGACAGCTATCTCTTATCAGTTGGTTTTTTAGATTAATAATTCAGAGGAGTCTGTCTTCTTTCTAGTATTCTTTCTCCTTACAATACCTAGGATGCCTGACAATATCTAGCTTTCTGCCATATGTTACAATTCCAGAGGTGGTAGCAGGTTCTGACCAGTTCTGGAGAACCGGTAGTGGAATTTTGGAGTAGGCCGGAGAAGTGGCAAATACCACTTCTGACTGGAGATTTTACAGTATCCTTCCCTTGCCACGCCCACCAAGCCACGCCCACAGAATTGATAGTAAAATTTTTTGAATCCCACCACTGGTAAAAATGTCCTGCAAGACAATTAAAATTAGAGGAATTAAATAGAAAAGCTTAAAAAACCAAGATGATGAGTGGTCTGGAGGTGGGATTGTTTTCTACCCAGTCCACCATGTATTTTCTGGTTTCGTCTATCTCATGGAACTGACATTAATTAATTCAGCTATCAAAATATGCCATAGCTCTTCATAGTAGAGATAACATTTTGCCTCAGATCTATGAAGTTAAATCTGGGATAATCTAATGCAATATGTTCATCTATCCCATGGCTTTGAGGAAATTTTATTTGTTTGTTTGTTTATGTTTTTTTTTAAATTACATTTATATGCCGCCCTTCTCCGAAGACTCAGGGCGGCTTACAATTTTTGGGGATACAACCCAATGCGCTCAGCAATAGCCTTCATTCCATTGTATATGCCTGCTTATTACTAAGCGGCATTTTTACAAAGTCAGCTTATTGCCCCCAACAATCTTGGGTCCTCAATTTACCTACCCCGAGAGGATGAAAGGTTAAGTCAACCTTGACATTTTCACTGCAACAACTTTCAAGTGAATTGGGCTGAAAGAGAGTGACTGGCCTAAAGCTACTTAGCTGGCTTGCATGGCTAAGATGGGACCTGAACTCATTATCTTCCATTCTCTAGCCTGGTGCCTTAACCACTAGACCAAACTGGCTCTCTGCATAGGATCAGTACAGATTTTTACATTCTTGATGATTCTCCAAAGTAATCCCAGAAACACAGAAAGTATGGATGTCTGTCCAGTTTATATAATATGGAGAAATGCTGTGAATAATCAATTTGCTTAAATTTTTTATGAACTTTCTTCTTATAGGGAACTGCAACAAGGGGGAAAAGGGTCATAAGGTTAAGCCCACTCTTACATACATTGGGCTATATATTTCTTTTAAAAACTGCTACTATGAAGCAAAAAACATATCCTTCACTACTGCATAGCATAATGGAAGACATTTTTAAGAAGACAGGAAAAGAATTCTTCATCCTATATGCGTTATCATTTTCAAGATTCTGATTTAGTTGTTAATGCAGAATACTGACAATATTCTTGTCATATATCTCTGGCCAGACCACCTGCCACTGAACATCTTGTGTTTAACATCCAGTTAACATTTGATTTGTATGTTCTAAGAACAAGAATAGAGTAGCAGCAGGGAGCACACCATGGATCTGATAAAATGTCAATGAGAGAGCTAAATTTATCCTGGGAGATATTTTTCTCCTAAAGAAGAATACATTTATTACTTCTCAGAAAAGTCAGGACTCAGAACCCTCAAGAAGGCTATTGGGTGTCTATTAAAAATCGGAAGTGGAAATATATGCTTTATCAAAGATGACACCACAGAAGATGAAGCATCTGTTCTTTAGATGTCAATAGTTGTGGTTTTCTAAAATAAGAAACGTCCTTCATCTCTTAAAACAGATTGATGTGCAGAGATGAAGGCTTTGCTTTTTAAAGCAATTTGCATTCTAGTAAAACCCAGGGCAAAAGTCCTTGTGGGTCCTTTTTTCCCCTAAATAAGTTATAAAATGATTTAGATTTATTCTTGCAAGGGGCTTTGATTTACATCATGCTTATGCACTGTTACAAAAATGTTCTTGATAAAATGTTGGTTCAGATAAGAGACATTTCATATTCTAGAATGTAACAAGTCTTAAATTATGGATTACTGATGTTATCTAGTGATCTACTTTGGCACATAGAGTCAGATTCAGAAAAGAGAGTCTAAGGCTTAAATATTGGTGCTTTATGAGTTGCAGCTAAAAAAAATCAAACTTGACTACAATTAATACACTGAAAGTGATAGAAAAAATATTGGTGAAAAAAATGACTTATGCATAGATTCCTTGCTTTGGACAAATCTTTTGAAATAATTGTATTTAAACCTAAAAAATTCCTTTATTTTCAATACCTAATGAAAGTCATTCATTCCTTTTTATATTTTCACTTATATTTTATGAAACTTCATGAAAAAGTGTTCAGTCTTTCCATTTCCTAATTTTTTACTTTCATTTTCTTTCTCCTATTGTTAGGAATTGATGTTTGTTAATGTATCTTTAGACTAGGCAATATGCATTATTTGTTAGTTTCTTCCTGTTCACAGCATGACCTTTTTATCACCTCGTATACACATCTACTTTTATATTTATTATTATGGTTATGTGGAAATACCTTTAAGACTTGCTGTCCTAGGAATGGTTTAGTGGTTTCCAAAAGTAATTCCTCAAAGTGTTTTGCAAATCTTTCAATTTTGCACATCTCTACTCTTGTGTGATTTCTAGGGCAGACATTTAAGGACTTAAATGCCTGCTTGCACCTTCTTTCATTTCCAATATTGTTAAAAGACTCTTGACAATAGTTCAAAACCTTCATTCTAGATGCCTGATCTTTTCTGTGTAATTTAATTTTGCTGATGTTTTGCTACCTCTAAAATCACAAAGTATGCATTGAATATTTTGGGAGCAGTAGTTGGGAATATTAACTTTCTGCCAATGTTTATGTTTTTGAGAGCATCCAGTTTGCATGACAGAATGGTCATCTAGATGGGCAGGATGCTGCTAATGTTCTGCTATGCAGAAGTAAGTTCCATAATTAAAAAGCAGTGTGAGTATTGGATAATGCAAAATACTTTGCAATTTCAAAGTCTAAATAGATTGTCATTCAAAATATGTGCAGGATTAGTTGTGTTAGCTGGTTTGTGGGGAAGCAATTTTAATGCAGATCTAAAATAATATAATTTTATATTATATTGCGTTATAATTCCATCTGAAGAATTCTTTATTCTCCTGAGAGCTGTTCCGAGCATCCAGGCATGGGAAGTGCTCCGTCTGTCATTCGATAGACTGAGCTGATTTCTGAGGACACTCCTCCTCCTCCTTGGAGCTCCTCGCAAGTGTCCCCAGTTTTCGCTCAGCCTGTCATTTAGGCTAGATGTGCATTCCTCACCAGGCTCATCGGAAAGCTAAAAACAGGTTTCAATAGCCTTCAAGATTAGAAGGCACCCTTTTTTCCCCCCTGAATTCTTAAAGGATTTCCCCTTTAAAATGCTGCCTGCCGACATCAGCTGTTGTTGGCTGCACCGGGTCCTTTTCAGGACCGTAGCAATGCAAAAAGCCGCTGAAGCCTCTTAAATTAAAGAGACTTCAAATACAATTTAAAACTGACCTGAGCAGAGCAGATTAATGAGGCTCTGCTCCTTGGTGCAGTTCAGGAGAGTTGGATTGCCTTATTGGAGTTTTCCTTTAAAAAAAAAAGACTTTCTCGCTCGCATCGAGGTCCATAATTTATTTTAAGCTTCGCGGTGCCATTTTGAATCAGCTGTTTTCTTGCACCAAAATTAAGAAGCTGTCAAGTGCCTTGATTACTAAACCAGGCTTCACCCTCAACAGCTTAGCTTTGAGGAAAAGCTGGTACTTGTGAAGCATTTTTAAATAGGAACTTAGAAGGCTGAAAAAGAATTTGAAAAAAAAATTGTTGGCTTGATCCTTCAATGAAGGATTTGCCTAGGCACCATCAGTGCAGTTGACAGCTAGCGCCTAGGCCGTTGTCAGCCTGTGCTAAACTGTCTGCTGACAGAAAAGTAATTTCTCCAAAGAATTACAGGCTTGAAGGCTCTATTGTTTTTTTATTATTCCTTCAGCTGTGACAGGTCAGATTCAATTCAATTCAATTCATATATTGTTTTTTCTTGTTGATTTTTTGAAAATTTAATTTGATTTTTAAAATCAAATAATTAAAAATTTTGCGATAATTTTTTAAAAATTGAAATAATTTTTTTTCTGAGGGAATTTGACTCATACCAACTGGAGTCATACCCATATCCCAAAGCTGATTCCCAGGTGGGCCAACAGCCACAATCAAATTATTCCTGAACACCAGGGATTTTTTTCTTTCAAGCATGCAATGGAAGAAGAAGGTTCAGCCCACGCCAGTGAGTCAGGTTCCAGAACCGCTTCCAAAAGAAGCTCAGTGACCAAACCCAAGACTTCCTGGGCCATGAAGACATCCAAGGCGATGGAAAAATATGAAAAGTGCCACCAGAAGGAGCTTGAGAAGCACATGGAGAAAAATCTGAGAGAGGCGGATTCCAGAAACGACAATCAGTCTCCCAAGCAGTGGTGACTTCTTCTGGGTCAATCACTCCCTTGGATCAGTCAGTCACCACCAGAGGCGGTGACAACCAAGAGCCTCTACCCTGGTCACCAAAAGGAGCACCTGATGAATATGTTCCTCAGGCCCAGGGACCAGATGCCGCCAACAGGGTAGATCTCAGGTATCCGGTCCCACAACAACAGGGGGTCAGTCTTACCAATTCATGAGAACCAGACTAGTGTCTGAGGTTACCTTCAGTCCCATGGCAGCAGGGCTCCAAGTAAAGGAAGGCCCCCCCTTTGGAAATTCCCCTCTCCATGCAACTCTGGATGGCAAAGGCGGTCTGGCAGAGCATCTCCGAGGGTGTGCAACAGACCTACCAGATGAGGTCTCAGATGTCAGAACCAGTCCATCATCGACCTCAAACTCAACCCATGCAAGTCAGGGCGATCCCACCTGACTTCCAGGTACCATCCCAACCCATGCACCTGATTGGGCATTTAAATCAATTTCAACCACAACTCAGTGGGGAACAGTTGGAGGGCCAAAATCTTTACTCTTCTGTCACATCAGATGACACTGATTCCTCTCCATCAGAGGAGGAGGGCCAAATTGATAAGAACTGGTCAGAGAACGAAGGAATGGCTCTGGAAGAACCTTCTTTTACGGGGCTGTTCCACCCGCGGCTGTTCAAACCCTTGTTGTTCAAGGCAAAGAACACTGTATGCCTTGACAATCCCTCCACTCCATCAGAACCTGCCCCAAAAGAGGGGGAGTCAGATGATTTAATTTTTTCTGAACCAATCACAGAAACGGAGGTCATCCCGGTCCCCAAAATGTTCGCAGATATGGTCAAACATCAGTGGGTCTCCACAGGTCAAACGTCAGTGGGTTTCCACAGGCTCATATCCTAACTCCACAGGGTATGATAGGAAATTTTACAATCTGGCTCAGGAACCAGCTGTTGATGAACCAGTGGTGACTCTAGCATCCACCTCCACCATACCCAGCGAGGCAGAGGATGTGTTAAAACTGGAGGACAAAAGGACGGAACTTGCACTCCGTAAAGTGTACCAGGCGGATGCCTGGGCCATTAAGGCTACCACCGCTGCATCCTTCTCCCATACATCCCTAAGGTGGCTTCATCACCTAAAAGAATCTATTCTGGACACCAACATTAGACACCAACACCAGGACTTAGCTAAGATAGTGGCGGCTACTGAATTCTCTGCAGATGCTACCCTTAACGCGGTCAAATTCTCATCTCGGGCCATAGCTTCCCAAGTTACAGCCCGTCGCCTGCTATGGCTATGCCATTGGCAAGCAGACATCAAAAACAAATGGAAGCTGGCTTCAGCCCCCTTTGAAGGTAACAAGCTGTTCTGATCTGCTCTAGATCTCATCCTGGTGGAGTTTCAAGATAAGAAAAAGGTCTTTCCCTCCCATTTTCATAGATTTGAAGCTAGACCGCAGTCCTTTTGGAGGAATTCCTTTCGCTCCTCCTCTCAGGGTATCTATTACCCAAGGTCCCAGAGATGCTTTGGATACACACAGGGCCAGCAGCCTGACAGAGCAGGTTTTGGGGACCAAAACAAACAGGGAGGGCAAGCAAAGAGACCATTTCGCGGCACAGGGAATAGATCCTTTCATCGCTCCAAACAGTTCCCTACCTAATCCCCCCATAGGAGGTCGGTTGGCCCTCTTTGCCGACCAGTGAAAGTCAATTACCTCAGATGCATGGGTCTGAGAGACCATAAGATCAGGTCTCTCTCTGGAATTCCACGAACTATTTTATGCAATGTCCTGTCCCAAGGGATCCTACAAAAAGGACCCTTATGGAGACTGCAATGCAGCACTTGCTGGAGATCCACACTATTCGACCTGTACCACGTAATCAACAAGGACAGGGATTTTATTCTCATTTATTTGTGGTCCCAAAAAGTTCAGGGGTGATGGTGGTGGATGGCAATTCTGGATCTGAAACGCTTGAACTGTTTTCTAATATGCAGAAGGTTCAAGATGGGTTCTGTACAATCCATCCTCCTGAGTATCAGACAGGGAGACATCTTAACCTCTATAGATTTGACAGAGGCGTACCTCCACATCCCTATAAGGGACAACCATAGAAAGTTCTTGCAATTCTGTTATTCTGGCTGCCATTATGAATATAGGGCCTTACCATTTGGTCTAGCCTTAGCCCCTTGAACCTTTACTAAAATTCTAGCAGTGTTGGCAGCACTTAGGAACAAGCCGGTCTGCTTCCAGTGTTATCTGGACGACATTCTAATTCTATCGTCATCCCACTGGCAGACAGTACTAGACACTCAATCAACAATCCAGAGACTCCAGGAACATGATTTTTCCATTAATTTGAGAAAAAGTCACTTAACGCCCACCACCCAATTATTACATCTGGGCGCCATTATTAATACAGTGACAGAGGAGGTGTTCCTCTCTCCAGACAGACTGTCTAGTATCAAGGAATTGGCCAAAACTATCAGAACCTTTAAGTGGGTACCTTTAGCCCAGTTGTCTAAATTACTAGGAAAAACGATCTCATGCTTCTCTAGTGTTCCCTGGGCCCGCCTTCATGCTAGAACCCTGCAATGGTTCCTGCTCCCTTACCAAAGATCAGGAAGGAGCAATTC
Source organism: Naja naja (assembly GCA_009733165.1). NCBI lineage: Eukaryota > Metazoa > Chordata > Lepidosauria > Squamata > Elapidae > Naja > Naja naja. The sequence continues at coordinate 50,044,186 of CM019148.1, read as the reverse complement.
CACAACCAAAGTTGTCGTTCCATCAAGGGTTCTTCTTTCACTCCATTGGTGGACCACGACAAATGTCTCCAAGAGCTGTACCTTCAGGGAACCACACCAGCAGATGGTCACCACAGACGTCAGTCTATTTGAATGGGGCACACACTGCCAGTCTCAGGTAGCACAGGGTCGCTGGTTCCCTTTGGAACACACCTGCAGTATCAACTAGCTAGAACTGAGGGCTGTCCATCTGGCCCTCCACAAATTTCAACCAGAGATTTAGGGACAGCATGTCCTCCTCCTGACAGACAAGGTGGTCGCAAAGGCCCACATAAACAGGCAGGAGGGGCACGCACTCAAAATCACTTATGAGAGGTGTAGAGAGACTATGTTGATGGGCAGAGAGACACCTACTTTCCATCAGAGCGGAACATATCTCAGGTTAGTCCAATATCCAGGCAGATTGGTTGAGCAGGGCCACTGTTGACTATTCTGAGTGGTGCCTGCACCCAAGACTGTTCCAGGAGATGTCACATTGGTTCAGCCTCCCCCTCATTGATTCCCAAGGTGGTCCAGAAAATCCTGGAGGAGAAAGCAGAACTGTTGCTGGTAGCACCATACTAACCCAGTCGTCCGTGGTTCACGGATCTCAGGGATCTATCGATCACATATCCATGGAGAATCCTGCCAGAAAGAGTCTCACTCACATAGGGTCCAATTCAACATCCGGATCCACAATGGCTACACCTAGCTGTATGGTGCTTGAGCGGAGACTCCTGAAAGCCAAGAAGCTCTCCAACAAAGCCATCTAAATGATCCAACTGGCCAGATGTCTGTCCACGAACTATACATACAATGCTACCTGGACTATGTCTGCAGGTGGTGCAATAAGGTGAAGATAGATCCCACCTCTCCATTGGTGGCACAAATACTTGACTTTCTCCAGGAAGGTTTGGACAAAGGGCTGTCACCAAACAACTTATGTAGACAGGTGGCGGCCTTAGCCTCAGTCATTCCATGTGGTGACTTACGATCACTCGCTCATCACCCAAGGATACGCAGTTTTCTCTGTAGGGCCACTAATCTAAGACCTCCAGTGGTCCATAGATACCCCACCTGAGACCTAAACAAAGTTATCACAGCACTCACAAAGCAACCTTTCAAGCCTCTGAGAACCACTAGTCTCCACCTACTTACCTACAAGGGGGTGTTCTTAGTAGCCATAACATCTGCAAGACGAATTTCTGAGTTTACCATCCTGTCAGTGAGACAAGATCTCTGCATATTCCATCCAGACAAAGTCATTCTTCGTTTAGACCCAACCTTCATTCCCAAAATTAATTTGGCCTTCCATCGAGCACAGGAGTTGATACTCCCCAACTTCTGTCCTAGACCAGCCCACACTCTAGAGCGACAATGGCATCTCTTAGACGTAAGATGTGCCCTCTGAATTTACATTGACAGGACTGCCTCATTCAGGAAGACGGAGGCCCTTTTTGTCTCCTTTCTATCTTCTACTCAAGGCAGAAAAGTCACTTCATCGACAATTGGTAGGTGGCTGAGAGCCACGATTGCAAAGACTTATGAAACACAGTCATTGCCCATGCCTACAGGTATTACTGCACACTCAACTAGGAGTACTGCAACACCGGCAGCTTGGGCTACTCAAGCGTCGATCGACGAGATTTGTAGGGCGGTGACTTAGGCATCACCATCACCTTTCATAAGGCACTATTAAACTGGACGTTTTTGCTTCCGCTGAAGCAGCCTTCGGCAGGCAGGTCTTACAACAAGTGCATACATAGATAGGGGACTCCAAACCAGACAGACCCTCCCGTAGGATACACCAGTTTTGGTATGTCCCATGCCTGGATGCTCTTCACAGCTCGCAGAGAATGGGCATGTCAGGTAAGAACCAACACCTCTTTTACTGGAATATTCCTAAGTTCAATTATGCTCCTGGGGAATATTTGGATATCCAGATAACAACAACAGGGAACTGGTTTGGTAATGGCTTCTTCCAAGAGGTTTTTTCTTCTTTTTCTTTACTTCCTACTCTACTTTACAATCCTAGGATTTCCTGATAGTAATCAGATATTAACCAGGGCTGGATTTCTTAGCTTTGTTCCAGATCAGCTAAGATCAGCAAGGTGGTCCCATCTGCAACGTATATACTAGTATGGTATAAAGTAATGTGCACTGAGAAAATAAAACACAACTGTAGATTGCACATATGTATTAATGTAGGCAAAATGTTTTTAGTTCTTACGTTCTTTGTAAGTTCTTTATGTTGGAACAATGGTTAGAACAATTAATGCAAACTCCATCTTTCTGAGGACGGTAAAATGAGGACCCAGATTGTTGGAGGCAATATACCAATATTGAAAACCTCTCAGAGAGTATTGTAAAGGACTATGGAGCGATATATAAGTCTAAGTGCTATTGCTATGCTATCCATTTTATTAATACATCATTGTTATTCCTTCCATCTATGAAGTTGAATTATTCTGGTTGAGTTCGGGAATGAGCACAGCCAGTTGAAATGTAGATTGGAAGAATTTGTTCTCTGTATGTAAAGTCATGCTTTCTGAGAGAGGAATCCCAGGGAAGAGGACTCATTGACAAATCTAATCTGATAATATTGGGCAAGTTTTTATTGAAATAACTATTATGCTACCATCACAACTTTTATTTTCATTCTAGTTCTCTTTTCCCTTTGTATACTTTTAAGTTGTGCATTTGGAGAGAGCGTGCTAGGCCTTTTGGGGGTGGAGAGCACTCTACAAACTAAGATTGCTTTATTTTGAATTTTATCTTGCTGTGATCATTCTGCCAGTTGGCTTAGTCACAGCTATCAAAGGACTGAACACATGTTGCATTCATTAACTTTCTTCTGGCTCTGTTCAGTTTTGCAAGTCAGACAAAAGCATTATCATATTAAATGAACTGTTGTGCAGCTGTAATACGAGTTCTCACTTTTGTAATGAAATGATAATCTGGAGAGAGCTGCACTTTTCCCCAATTGGCGATAATGTGTCTTTTTAATGGACAACTATGTAACTTCAAAATTACAAAAAGCAATAGGGGATCTTTCTCTCTCTCTCTCCCTCTGTCTTCTCAAGTAAAGAAGAGATTGCCTACTGAAATTTCTCTCTCCCACTCCCTACCTCTTTGTTTTCTGTCCATTTTCTAAGATGCTTCAGCAGAAATTAATCTGACAGTATATATTTGACCAAAGTATTGCTATATTATGTTAAAAGGATGATAGCTTCTGGTTACTATCTACATGAGACACCAAATTGTGTATTTACTATTTTTCAGGCCGCAAAAGTTTAATAGTTCAATGGTTCATTTTGTTACATCATAACAGATAAAATAGGTGGAACTTGTTTGTCATATCTTGCCTTTTCTGTGATTCCTTCGAAACAAATATTTTTATTCTCTAATTGTATCAAGAGGCATACAACACTATTAACTTTGTTGTAATTTTTAGTCTCCCTCCCCCAATTATTGTGGAATATTTTACATTGTATAAATCAAGATTATAAATGTTCTTTGACATAACTTTTAGAGGAGTAATATAATGTGACCTTACATATGTTATAAAAATGATTATTATTAGTTACTTCCATGATTTGATGTCAAAAATTCAGCCTTATTTGACAAAGAGGAGCTTAAAATTCAGGTCTTAAAATTTAAACCTAGCATTCTTTGTTTCGAAAGAGGTTCTGGATTTTCTTTTAACTGCATATGACACTTAATAAAGGTTTTATAGAAGCTTTATTATCCTTACATTTAAAAATACAATAAATTAAACATGTGGCATTTTGTAAATTCTTTAATTTCTGGTTTCTATATGCTAAATCACAGCAAAATATATGTTGTAATAAATGCCTTTATTACTGTACTTATGATGATGAGGTTTAACCACTCCTTAGAGGAATCTCAAATTTCTCTCCCCCACGTAATGCATCCCACTTCAGATTGCTTGCCCCATCTTTTCTTCATTTCTCCCCTCTTATACACTCCTTAGTAGTAGTAGGAAAAAGAGAGACTATCTCCTCAATAAGTTAGAGCTTTTCTTAAAAAACTTTTTACTTGTGCTGTTTGTAGTAGGCCATCTGGACTGGCAGGATTTCCTCAGAATTTAAAAAAATGTTATCTGATTTGAAGATCTGGGGATTGCTCTGAAACTCTGGGAAAATAGCAGGAAACGTAGACAGAGCTGGCAAGAATGGAAGAGGCCTTGTCTTGTCTTGCTTCTGTGTGCAATTTTGCTGCTGCGCTCATGAATTTCTGCACTGGCAGAGTTTCTTTTTTGTGAACTGATAATGCCAGTGATTATCTGTCATATCTCAATATTCCAGGGGAGGAATTCTGTTCTTATTCTTGTATGAATTTTTCGCTATCTTGTGAACAAAATATTTACCAGATCAAATGTGTAGCAAGAAAAACAAACTTCCACTGGTTTCTTGGAATATATTATTTTCCTAGATCACTTTTATGGAAACTTCAAATGAAATCTATTTTTATTAATTAATGCCTGTGATATATTTTGTGAAACAGATAGTAATTTGAAATTCATTCTGTATGGCAGAATGGACATTTCCATCTCATTAAAGAATACTGGTATGGAAATTGAATTCATTTCAGTTTAAAATTGACACTCATTTATATGTAAGACTTACTTAGACTACCTTTTGGTAAAAGTTGAAACCTGGGGCAATTTTTTTCTTGAACAGAAGACATGTTTTGTGCCATAAAGTATCTGCAGAATATTTCGATATAAACATTATGATTTGAATCATTTGCAGTTTGTATTCCTTTTGAATTTAATATTTCTAAAATGTTTTCTCAAAATTAACAGATGCTAAAATATTTCAGTACTAATATATCATTAGTTTGATGTTTGTAGATGGAGAAAAATTAGCTATTTTATTATTATGTTCATCACACCATTCATTTGAAGCAACTTTGAGTGGCCAAAATTAAGATAAAGATATACAAATATCCAAACAATATACAAATATCCAAAGAATTTTAAATATGACAATGGATTAAAATTGAAAAAGTTAAAACAGCCTAAAACATGGGTTTGGAGGGGAGATAGGTGGGGTTGCCTTTCTGTTAGCTGTTCTCTTCCAGCTAACAACTTTTCCTTCACTATCCCATGCCAGCCAGCATAACCAGGTTTTAAGCCTTTTCCTGAAGACTCAAAGAGTGGCTCTTACCTCCTGTGGCAAGATGTTCCAAAGAGCAGCAGGTGAGGCAAAAAAGACACTTCTCTTGGATCCCACCACCCAAAGTTCCTTGGCTGATAGGATCTACAGTAGGCCTCTTCTGCCAGGACTAGTTGGGTGGGCTGATCCCATTGTGGAAAGATGGTAGGGGTTCAATATTATCAGTATGATGATGATAACCAGCTATACATCTCTATTCTTGGCTGGGCAGGTGATGCTGTTGCCCTGCTGTCCAAATGCCTAGACATGGCTCCTCCTAACTTGTGGAACATCCCGCACTGGCGATTTAGCAGGCTCCCATCTTTGCTTGGAAGGGTCATTGTCATCCCTCCTAGGAAAACCAGATAGAAAACAAGATAAACTAATTCTTTAAATATTGTAAGGTTATGTTAGAATCTTGCAAGTCTGAAGTCTTGCCTCAATTTTTAACGACCGTGTTTCCCCAAAAATAAGACACTGTCTTATATTTTTTTTGGCTCCCAAAAACACACTAGGTCTTATTTTCGGGGTAGGTCTTATATATTTATGGTGCCAAATAGTGGGTGTGAGTGTGTAGGGGGGTGTTTCGTGGGTGCACGGTTGCTCCCTGAAAAGTCTTCCTGGAACTGGAGATTTACTCTAGGTCTTACTTTCAGGGTAGGTCTTATTTTCGGGGAAACACGGTAGTTGATCCATTAGGGTGAGTCTTTCCTAAAAAAAATTCTGATCCTTAAGTGACTTTGGGCTCCTGCCTCTCTTGTCTAATTTTCCTAGACAGCATCTCCTTTCTTTACCCAAAGTCATTCATGCGTTCTGCTATAGCCTGGTATTTTACTGAGGTATTAGGATTGTATAGGTAGATATAGGAGGAGGACAACTGAGCCTGTTAAGGGGCATCCCAAGGGGACTATTAAGGCACAGGATTCTTGTTTTACTGTTGACTGTTTTATTCATTGGTTTTATTGTTGGGAGCTGCCAAAAATTGCTTGAGATGTATGGAAATGTAGATATTTTAAATAAATAAACAAATAATCAATCAATGCCATTCAGAAACATAATTAGGAAGTTTAGGAAAAAGTAAATTGAAGTCAGATGAACTTAAGTACTGCATACTGCATGGTTGTGGATAGGATTTAGAAGTACCAAAAGGAATTTGATCATAGTTTGCTTTATCTATTAAAAATTTTACATGTATTTTGGTATTTATGTTTTACTCTTTTATACTCTGGTTCAGCTCAATAAATGATTCAGTTTCATTATAGGAAAAGTAACTTAAGTGGTACAGATAGTGCTCAACTTAAGACTAGAATTGGAATGAGTATTAAAGTAATTGAGAAAAGCGGTCAATAAGTAAGATCCCCACATGACCACTTCACTCAGCAACTGCAATCCCAGCTTTTCCAGTTGTGGTTGTTAAGCAATTATGTGGATTATTAACCAGAGTGTGGGGTGGGTGTCTTGCGGGGTGGGGGAGGCATGTGGAAATTTGATGTGGGCCAGGAGGCGTGGGCTTGGGGGGGTCTGGGTCTTACCCTTCTCCCTATCCCACCATACCAAGGTCCATTTATTTTTGTGTTGTTCTTCAGCTATTGATAGGCACACCCAACCAATGTTTGGTGCAACCTTCTTACTGATCTATTCTGGATCAGAATTTGGTTTAAATCCTATAGTCGTTCCAGAAAATAAGCAACATTTGTTTTTATTTTTTATATTTTTGCAATATTTAACTAAATAGTTAATCAACACTTTAAGATCATGTGTTGATTGATATTTGCGGAAAAGTATAACTTGGCTAACCAACAATAGTAATTGACAGTAAAAAGGATTTGGAAGTACATCTGAATTTGAGATAAAACTGGTGATGTTAAAAATGCTATGGAATATTTCAATGTTCCATAATTGAGTAATTAGAATATAGTACTTCATTTCCTGGAATGTTTTCAGGAGCAAACTGGATAAACCCTATTACAGAATTTTTAGCATTTAGATCTTATGTGGCTAGTATTTGACTACAGAGCACACTGTTTAAAAAGCAAACATGTCCATCATCATAAGACGGTGAAAGGATGCTAGTGGCAGAAACAGCAGCAGTAATGAGATTTACAGAGCAGGACCTGTGGTAAATATTCAGACTTGCTGATTCTGAATAATACTTCTTATTGTTAATATGGCTGCATACTTAAATATTATGTGTAATTCTTTTATTTAAGCTAATAATATTCTTTTATTTAATAATATTCTTTTTATTTAATAATATTCTTTTATTTAAGCTAAAAGTTTTTTTAAAAATTATAAGTGCCTACAATATCTTGAAAGCTGAAGTGTTGGAGTTCCCCTGTTTAGGGGAAGTGTTTAAATGTTTTTCTAATTTAAATTGTGGTTGGCATGTGGTACTTTTCTATTGTGGGAAAAAGTCAGAGCTTGTAAGATGGGATATCTTAACAGTGCAGAAGTCACATTGAGTTCCTGAGAGGAAAATGATTGGATATATTTTCTTGTTCTTGTTTGATGGTTTAACAGATGGTTTGAAACATTTTTTATGAGAACCATTGTGGTTTAAGATAAACTATTTTCTACTCAGCCTCAAGCTGTTCAAGATAATAAGGTTGCCAGCTGAAGAAAATTGGAGGTGTAACTGAATATTAGAGATCATCTACAAACTGTTTACAAATAGATGCCCTTCAGATGTGTTTGAACTACAACTTCAGAATGTCATACTTTTGGCCATACTGATTTGTAATTTCGAAGGGGGTATATTTCACAAACATCAAGTTGTGGATATGGATGAAACATGAGAACTTGTTGAAGTCCTGAATGGACTAGGGGCAAAGCTGAATTAACAAATTTGCTAATTCCCAAAAGGTTATTTCGATTGTCCGGGCAAATCATTTATTTTCTGCCTCTCCCAATAAAACTGCAGATTTTTTTTCACCAGGATTAGTATAATTTATTTTTAAAAAGTCTTAAATACATAACAAATAAAAGTGGCACACAATAAATAAAAGATATACCAAAGTTAAGCAGTAAGTAAACTTTCCTTGTAACGCAGTTCAGTTAAGCGGAAGGCATCACAAGTGTGGGAGAAAGCTTCTTTTTTTGAGAGCTTTGATGAAACAATATCCAGCAATTTATTTTTCCTATACGTATTTATTTGCTTTATATTCTATCTTTTCACTTTGGATAGCACTCATGGCATTTACAGATTTAAAATTAGGAAATACTGAATATTAAAAATGCAGATAGAATGCTAAAGTATTTAACAATTGAAGAACTAATGAAAAACATGTATCTTCACATATTTTCTGAACATTGTGAGATTGGAAGCCAATGCATGTAGCAGCCTCTTCTGCTTACAAGAATGACCTCCTGAAAGTGAGAGTGTCTTCAAGAGGACCTTTCTTGCTTACTTTACACAGATATGAAGTGTAAAAAGCATTTCATTAAATTGATTTGGACTTCAAAGATAAAGTCACCCAATTGCAAAACCACTCAAGGAGACATGCAAAGCAGCTAGTACATAATAATAGCAAAAAACAAAATGATTAAACAGCTATGTGGAGGAAGGGCAGAAACATCAATGACATCTCATTTCAGTGCAGGTTTACAAATCAGTTGTGTTTGCCAGAAGATCAAGATTTTTAAGAACTTTCTTAAAGTTCTTCAACTCCAAGAAGACTATTATTCCAGAGGTCAGGAATGGCAGCAAAAATTGTGCCTGGTAATTTGCAGCAAGTGCAGATATTTCATGTGTACACAGTCGCAGTACTTTGTACTGCTTAGTAGCCTACCTACCACATTTTATACAAAATATAACTTTTGGACAATTTTCAAAGGTAAGCCTGTGAAAAGGGTGTTGTAGTAATCAAGACATGGAGATTCTCAGTTATCCAGGTCATGGTTGTCCCAAAGGTACTCTTTCAAGAGGCAACTGGACTTTCTGGTTTTTCTTTGAAGTCATTTTGCTTCTCATCCAAGAAGCTTCTTCAGCTCTGACTGGAGATTCCTCACCATCCAGTCAGAGCTGAAGAAGCTTCTTGGATGAGAAGCGAAACATCTTCAAAGAAAAACCAGAAAGTCCAGTTGCCTCTTGAAAAACACCTTTGGGATAATTAAGACATGGTATAACTAAGGGGTGAATAGTCATTACTAAATCCAGCCAAAAAGAGACTCAGCTAGTGCACTAGATACAATTGTGCAGAGCTGTTCATTGTCACAGCTGTTTGCCTGCAAATCTAGTGACAGAGAGTAAAGATGCTCTTCCTGGGGAGATTCTGTTCCTTCTGAAAGGGGTTTTATGTCTGATACCTGCTTCTAATGGCATGTCTGCCCTGTCTGGATTTATTTTCAGTTCATTTTTTCATGTCCATGCCATTAGTCATGCATCCTATTATTGCCCAAGGGTACCGACTGTTTCCTTGGAATTGGATGATAAGGCGCAATAGGGTTATAAAGTTCTAGATGACCTCTCCTAGCAATATGTGGGACAAGGTTCATCACAACTGAGAATATAAAAATGTTTTACATTGGAGTTTGTAATCTACAAAAAAAATAAGCCATTTTTCCTGCTAATGTGATTGGTGTCAGATATTACTGTTAAAAAGCTCTTGATTTCTGATTTCATGTTTTTGTTTTCCTGAATGCTACCAAGAGTTCTTTGTGATTGAGGTAGGTTGAGTACCATTCATGGAAGGATGAATTGATTTAATGGTTGAAATAGTGAAGATGTGATTGTTTGGTTATGAAGGCCAGAACAAAGTTTACAGTATGTAGCATATGAGGAAAGGGGGTTGTGACATTTGCAAAATATTGTATTCTGTTATTGAACATAGTGCCAGTATGAAAAGAATCAGCTATCTAGAACAGGGGTCGCCAAACTTTTGGACCTCAGGGACCACCAAACTCATAATTTTAAATCCCAGGGACTACTAACCGGTTCTGTAGGCGTGGCCTAATTTGTGGGTGTGGCTTGGTGGCCATGTGACTGGCTGGGCATGGCTTGTATGTAAATATTATAAATATTTGAATTTTTTATTAAAAAAGAACAACTTTTACCCCAAATCAGGCAAAGCAGGCAGGCAGATTGAGTTGCTCACAGAATCACAGATTCATTCAGAAATTTATCTATCTGCCATTGGCTAGCTCAGTCTGTCACATAAAATTTGCTTGCAAGCAAACTCATACAGTTTGCTAGCAAGCAAACTCACAAAAATAACTCACAACACACCATGTATGTAAATATTGATTTTTTTTATTAAAAGAGCAACTTTTACCCAAAATCAGGCAAAGCAGGCAGACAGATTGAGTTGCTCACAGAATCATTCAGTGATCTATCTATCTGCCATCGGCTACCTGAGTCTGTCACATAAAATTTGCTTGCTGTGAGTCTGCACTGAATAATAGAACCTTCAGTCCTAAGGGAGGTTCGGCTGTGCTTAAAAGCAGAGCCGAAGAACTAAAGACTAGCTAGAAAGCAAGAAATCCAACCATTTCCTGCTTCCTAGCTAATCTAAATCTCCAAGCACAGCAGAACAGCTGATGGTCAGAAAAATAGCAATTTAGCAGGCAAGTTTACCAGGTAAGAAGTGAGTGGGCGGGGAGGGTTCCCATGGGCCATGTGGGCTGCACAGCCTTGTGTTTCTGCACAGCCTGGATTAATTGCTTTGGGGTGCTCTGCGGGTGAGATTTCGCTGTGGCCCACCAAAATTTTCTCACGGCCCACTAGTGGGCTGCGGCCCACCGGTTGGTGACCGCTGATCTAGAAGACAAGACCTCTTCCTTCAGACTTTAGCTTTACCTTTTAGAGAAAATCAGTGGCTTTTTTCTTACTTCTATCTGGAAGGCTGAGAACTAAGAAGGAACAAGAAGCAGCATGAAGTAATATGTGTTTTAAATGTATTTATTTGCAATTTAAGGGGACTTGGACAACCACAAGCTTGGCTGATTGGAGTGCAAAAGATGAGCCACAGCCAAGTGACTAAATTCACCATGACTGTAATCAGAATCTGGAACAGGGGTGGGATTCTACCAGTTCGCACCTATTCTCTAGAACTGGTTGTTAACATTCTAAGCAGTTTGGAGAACCGGTTGTTAGAAAAAATTACTGGCCTAATCCTGTAAGGAAGACAGGAAGGAAACATTCTGGTGTTGCTTACAGAAACTGCCTCTCTGTTAACCCTTATTACATTCTTGGCAGGACTAGACTTCCTGTCTCAGCAACTTCTCTGGAGTTTTTTTTCCCTCCTTTGCTGGTACTTTGCTTGTGTGGAGTGTCCATTCAAAGTTACAATGGCACTGAAAAAAGTGACTTATGACCATTTTTCACACTTACAACTGTTGCAGCATCCCCACAGTCACAAGAGGCCAGACGAGGAGATGTGTGCCTCAATGTGAGTGATGTTGAGTTGGCCACACCCAGCCAATAACATGACCACCAAGCCACACCCACAATTAAGCTACGCCCACAGAACTGGTTGTTAAAAAATTTGAATCCCACCCCTGATCTGGAAGCTTTGAACTATTAGAACTATTATCCAAACTCATGGATTAATTAATCCAGGAGGCAAGGAGTCTTCAGAGGTAGTAGAACAGAGGGGCAAGCAATCCTAGCCATGAACACCTCCACAATATGGCCCAGCCTCCTGATGGATTTGGCATTGGATGGTTGCAAAAATGACAAACTGGTGATTTTAGGGACCAATAGGTGACAGCAAGAGTGATATCCCTGCTGTACTAGAATCATTATAGAGTCCAAAAAACTACAGAGCACCAAAATTGTTCAGCTGTGACAAAAAAAATGAGTTGACTGATCCCATTTGTCTGTTGTCAGAGTGATAGCAAGAAAAGGGGTGTTGGTAGACTTAACTGAGAACGCACCTTCTCAGATGGTGTAGACAGGATCCAGGTTGCCTGTCAGGTTTTTTCGGTTTAGGAGCCCTTTGATACCTTTGTTCTTGTGATCTTCAAAATAAATGCTGAAAAGGGTCTCTGCCAGTCAGCTGTTGGGCACTTGTTTCTGGCTTCCGTACGCTACCCAGGTAGCACTCCCTTAACATGGGCAGCCTACCTAGCAGACAAAAAAAAGCTTTGACACTCCTAATCCTCTTCATGATGATTTTGGGAGCGAGTTGTCCTGAAGTAATGTGCCGAACTGATAGACGCCAGTTAGCTATTAAGCGCTGACTGCTTCTGGTTCTGTACCTCGATCTCCCTGTGCTGACTGGGTAACTCTCCCTTAATGCAGGCAGGCTACCCAGCAGTCAGAAAAGTCTTCCACACTCCCAATTCCTTTTTCTAGGTTTTTTGGGAGCGATTGAAGGGAAATGCGATTCTGTGCAAAATGGAGACTCTGTTGTAAAACAGGCAGGCAGTTTGCTGAGCCTGTAGCAATTCATTCGGTCGATTGAAAACACAAAGATGATTTAAGGTCTGTCATGTGTGTCGCCCCTGTTTTGTGGATATAACCAAAATAAAAAATCAAGAAGTTGAAGCTGCTAGCTTTCTCTATTAAAAGAAAACAGAGGAGTTTTTGTGCAGTAGTCTATATCAGCTGAGACTGAATAGAAGAACTGGAGATGGTAGCCCAGAGTGTGTGTGTGTGTGTGTGGGTCTTCAGTTTTTCTATTCAGTCTATAGCCAACCAGAGTTGAATACATCTCAACACATGGATCCTGTCGAAACCATTCTGGAGAATTGAGCCGCTCACATACCAACTGCAATTGGGACCAGCAACTCCATTATTAAATGCTATAGTTGCTAAGTGAAAAATCACATGACCATGCTGATCTACAAATTCATTTCCATTTCTGCTATTAAGCAAAACAACTGCATTAAGTGGGAAATCACATGACTAAGATTTGCAATTTCACTTCTGCATTTTCTGCTTGTTGTTCATTTCTGCATAATTATGCTTATTTGCAAGCCAGATGTGAAGTGCTCAAATGGTGATCATGTGACTGCAGAAGCTGGAGTGATCATAAATATGCACTGATTGCAAAGTGCCCAAATAGTGATCATGGGACTATGGGCCACTGCATGTGAGGATTGGTTGCAAGTTTGTTTTTTCCTCAACTGTCATAATTTGGAACAGTTGTTAAACAAGGCAGTTGGTAAGAAAGGACTACCTTTATTCTTCAAATACCCTGGAGGGGTAGAGGTTTATTTGTCTTTAGAGCAGGTAACCTAGGGAGGTGAGTTACATGATATACCATCTTATGTTATCTTAATCTTTCCTGTCAGCTTCATCATTTTGAAATATTGTAAAGCACCTTTCTGGTCATTAAATTCAGATGTAATTCAAGTGACAAGGCTCAAATTATTAAATACTTGTGATGGTTATTAACATCTACATATTGTTCTTCTATTTCCTATGTATTGTTTCCAGAGACAAGGGTAATTTATTTTGTTTTTTACATTAAATTAATTAGTAAGAGAAGTCAGTTCCTGAAAGTAAGATCTGAATTACTGGTATTTAAATCTTAAATCTCTTCCAGTTAGAAGACATGCAGTTAACCCATTCCTGCCAAGTTCCTGTTTCAACAGTCAGAAAGATACTTTGTACTAAGTCCAACTGCTGTTTGATAGCATTTCAAGAACATAGGAAGGGTTTGTTTTTGTTTTTTTGAAGGAGTTGGTACTTAAATGGCTATGTTCATAGAATGGAATGAAAACAGTTTTTTTTAAAATAGGCATGTATTGCACATAGGGAGTTGAAATCAGCTTTTGACAGCCCACCAAATATGCTGAATATTATTATCTTATTAACTGTAAGAACAGGATGGAGTACTAAAACTTGTATAGTTCTAAATGGATAATTGAGGTGAAAACTCACAAGATTTAAATACTATTTTTACAGAACAGTTTATTAGGGAGACAAATAGAATTTGTTATACCCTTGCAAAGCTAGATTGATATGAACATTTTAATTAAAATGGCATTTCTAGACTACACTACACAGGAATAATGTAGCTTTACTTTTTTTCTGAACATTTATTTTCTTGTAGCATTTTTACATTTAATTACATATATACTTCTGGGAATCTTGAAGAAGTAACTGTATTCACTATCTATCCAAATACCTTTATCCGTCTTCTTTTTTTCCTTAGATTTACTAGGAATTACTTAGATTACTACGAAACCTGCAATATTATTAGCTAATGATTTAGATCAGAATCAGTTGCAAATTTATTTATTTATTTATACTTGAACTTGTATGCCGCCCCATCTCCGAAGACTCGGGGCGGCTCACAGCTAAAAACATATACAATAAATATTTTAAAAATAATTAAACAAAGACAAGCCCAAATATAAGACGTAAAAACAGTAAACATTAAAACCCTCCCTCCCCCAGGGAGGGGTCACAGCCCAGGTTGGTCAAATAACCAGGTCTTTAGTTCACGGCGGAAGGTGCGGAGATCGGGGGCCAGGCGGAGCTCCAAAGGCAGTTGATTCCAGAGGTCAGGAGCCGCGACTGAAAAGGCTCGTCGGGGAGTCGCCAGCCGGCATTGACCCGCCGACGGGACCCTGAGGAGTCCTTGCCAGTGAGCTCGCACAGGGCGGCCGGTACTAGATATCGGAAGAAGACGCTCCCTCAAATATTGAGGACCCATGCCATGTAGGACTTTGAATGTCAAAACTAAAACCTTGAATCTCACCCGGAGCGCAACCGGCAGCCAATGTAGGCCGCGCAGGAGGGGGGCAACATGGGAGAACCGGGTAACTCCCATCACCACCCGCGTGGCCGCATTTTGCACCAGCTGCAATCTCTGGATGGTATGCAAGGGCAGTCCTAAATAGAGAGCGTTGCAGTAGTCGAGTCTAGAGGTGACAAAGGCATGAGTAACTGTGCGCAGGACATCCCGGTCCAGAAAAGGGCGGAGTTGTCGAACTAGACGGAGCTGGGCAAAGGCCCCCCTGGCGGCGGCTCCCACCTGCTCCTCCAATCGGAGCTGTACATCCAGGAGGACCCCCAGATTCCGCGCCCTATCCACAGGGGGCAACACCTCTCCCCCTATGGCCAAAGATGGACAATCTAAACTGGGCCGAGATGCCGATATGCACAGCCACTCAGTCTTGGCCGGGTTGAGTCGAAGCATGTTCCTACTCATCCAGATCCGTACCGCATCCAAACACTGGGACATCAGGGAGAGGGCATCACTGATCTGGCCTGGGGTGGAAATATACAGCTGAAATACAGTGTATTTCAGTAAAAAAAATAAGAAAGCTAGATAAAACAAAGTCAAAATAACGCAACATTTTAGTGCAGTAATCAATAGAAAAACAATTGTATTTTGCACCAGTTGAAGCTTTAATCTGTATAAATAGTGGAAGCGACCAATATGTGGAAGACGGATTAAAGCTCAAGTTCCAAATGGAAGTGCTGTGGCTAGCTAAACCTCCATGTAACTGCCATCAGAGGGCATCCAGCAGCAGTATAAAATCCAGAGAGCTCCCAAACAGCTTATCCCATCTTTCAGTCAGTATGTAACCCTATCTATATCAGCAGTCTCTCCAAGCAAGCACTGGTTGATTTGATTATTAATAGTAGGTTTCAGTTTCCATTTATTAACTTTCATCTGGCCCCAAATGGTACCTAAGCATTTGTTTAAGAAACTCACCTCTTCTCCTAAATTTTACTTCAGTAAGGTATAGTGCTAGATGTCATTGGTAACTTAGTAACCTTAATCATAAAAGTCATGATTGCACACATCTACGAATCTAGGCTATACCCCATTTTTTAAAAATAGTTTTCATAGTTCTAACTAACTTTTTATTTATCTTTTTTTCCTAATCTATCCTTGAAGAGCATTTGGAAGCTGCAGGAGTACAGTGGCACAGGCGATTTTTGGGGGCCCTAAAGTGGTCCTTGTAACACGACTGGTCTGCAAATTGCACTGGCTGCCAATTTGCTTTTGGGTATAATTTAAGGAATTGGTAATTATCTTTAAAGTCCTTCATTGCATGGGTTCAGCCCAGACTACTTGTAGGACCGTCTCATTTCACAGATGAGCTTGAGATATTGTTTTTTTAAGTATTTTCTTTTGATACCCTATTTGTGCATGCCTTTGATAATCATAGGAATAGACATCTCAGTGTTGTTCATTAGGACCTTCTAATGCACTAATAAATACCTGGAAGTTATAATACTGTAAAAAGCTGATTTTGATAGTCATTACAGTCATATTTCATCCAGTTTAAGGTTCGGTATATACTGAATGATTCATTAGATGAGTATGTGTGTACCCCATAACTTGTTATGTTGTGCCACTGCAACCAAATAAAATGGCTATCTGGAATAGATCCTTGTGATTTGATGAATTCAAAGAGAGAAAAATTCTATGCATTAAGGCTTATTTTCTGGTTAGGTCTCATTTTGGGGGGAAACACGGTATACTTGTCACTTGTGTGGCTTTCTTTATATTTAATCTCAGTCCCATTTTTTCATTGTGTTCCTGGAATTTTATTACTAGAATTTTATTACTAGAGTTTGCATATTTAGCTGCTATCACAATAGTGTCATAGGCATAGACTATTGTTGATTTTTCTTTCAATTTTTAAACCACGGTGATTTTCTATTAATGTATTGAACGTTGTATAGGTTCAGTAATAAGGAGACAGTATTGAACTTTGACTCCTTTCTTTACCAACCTGGAACTAATCCATTTTGTCATATTTTATAGGTTTTGTATGAGGACAATGAGATGTGAGATTCCCATTTTCAGCTCAACATGGCTGACACAATGGAAGGTCTTTCTGTAATCAGTGAAGCACATATTAATTTCATTTTCATATTCTTTGGCTTTCTCAATTATCCAGAATGTACCAGCAACATCTCTTGTTCCTCAGCCTTTTCTAAAAGAATTGGAAACATTTGAAATGTCCCTTTCCATAGAGAATGGTATACACAGTTCTCTATACACAGTCTGCGCATGTCTAAGATGGCAGTTTGATGGTGAGAGGGCTCTCTCGGCGTTTGGAGGTTTTGTTGATTTTTTGAGAGAGAGGCTCGTCTGCTGTTTCTGCTTTTTCCCGGAGTCACCCCTGGAAAATCGCGGGGTGCCGCCAGAGCCGTTTCAGCAGGAAATGAGCCGGCGGTTTCAGTGTGGCTGGGTTCATCTCCCCACGGCCTTTACATTAGCCTTAGCTTTGCCGGCCGGATTTGGGACGCAGCAGCAACGCCGTTCGCCCTACACCGCGTTTTCGCGAGGCCCTGGTGCCAAGAAGTTATGGCACTGACGGCAATGGTGATGGCTCCCGATGTTGTCTGGCGTGGCAGCTGTTTGTTGCTGGCGATGTGTAACAGTGGCATGACAGCAGGCTGTGCAATTTACGATTCTGCTGCAGCACCAGGGTTTTGGCTCCGTGGAGGATGGTAACAACAACAGCAGCAGTGGTCTGTGGCTCCTGGTATTGCGGTTGCCATGAAGGTAACTGCATGGAGTCCTTTGATGGCAGGACTGCTGGCCCAATGGCACCCCCCTTTTCTCCAGTTTTTGGATTGGGGTAACGTTTCTGCAGGGGTTTGGACCTTTTGAGCCATCCCCGAAGAGCTCCCCCCTCCTTTTCCCCAGAAGTGAGAGTTCTGGGAGGAATAGACCTACGGGGTGGGGTGGAGGCCTGCAGGTCTGGAAGGCCCAGAGGGGAGACGTTTGTGGCCATGGCCCGGGCTGGATGAGCCGGCTTTTCCGGACGGGGTTGTGGGTTGAGTCTTTGGCCGTGACCCCCCCCCCCAAGAAGGGATGGCGTGGTGGCTCTAGACCCGTGGTCATGGCCAGTATGTGGATGTTATACTTCTTCTGGACTACTATGGACCTGGTTGCCCTATGTTGTTTGGGCATTTCATCTGTGACCACCGTCTTTTTGCCTGTCTATGGTACTCTGGACTTGTTCGACACTATTGATGGTGCCCAGTTCATCTATACCACTCACCCGGACTTGCACTTTGCCTCTTTTCTCTGGGGCTTGGCTGCCTCCCATTGCAGTGAGAGGGCAATGGAAGGATGTAACCCCCCTGCAGTGAGAGGGCAGGGGTTGCTCAGGACTTTTGCCACAAGTCACTGTGGTGGCAGAGCAGTGACTCTAACCATCGGCAGCTGTGAGAGAGCTGCTGACTGTGGACTATCTCCTGATCACTATTACTGCCTGTCTCTTTACATTGTATTTCCAGCATTACAATACTTCCATCTAATCAACTACCTCCTGTATCGATCTGCCTTGAGATGTATGTGTTATGCTTGCCTACTCCCTGCTAGAGTTATGGGCCCTCCAGATGGTTCCCCAGTCTGTGAAGTGGCCCCCCACGCTATCAAGAGCTTACCTTAATGACGGAACCTGGGATCCCGAGAGGTGGCATGTTGCGACTAATGGGCTAAATTTTAAATTTGGGAGGAAGGGGAAACTTTTAATTTTTAATTGGTCGTCCTAAGGGTTTAGGGAGGGGGGTAAATGGGTCTTCTTGCAGCCCGTTTCATGGCGGGGGCAGGGGTTGGGGGCTGGCGGGCTCCGGGTCTCAGGTGGGGACCGCGATTCCCAGGGTGGTTGGGGCTGGCAGGAGACGTCGAGGCATAGGGCCATATCACGTGTTGGGAGCGCACCGCCATCTTTGTCGCGGTTGCTCGCTCCGACCCTATGGCCTCCTCCCAGGGGGGGAACTGGGACTTGGGCTGGTGTATTTTAATGCCAGGTCCGTGGCTAATAAGTCTACCCTCCTCCGTGAGATCATCGAGGAGGAGGCTGCGGACCTGGCTTGTATCACTGAGACCTGGCTGGGCCCAGAGGGTGGTGTCCCTCTGGTGGAAATATGCCCTCCAGGTTTCCGGGTTGTGCACCAGCCGCGAGCCCAGGGAAGGGGTGGTGGGGTGGCTGTGGTTATTAGGGAGTCCTTGTTTCCAAGGGAGGTCGCTGTTCCAGAGATAGGCCGAAGTGAGACCCTCCTCCTGAGGTGGGGGCCTAATGGTCAGGTGGGCTTGCTGCTCGCATACCTTTCTCCCAGCTGTGTGACAGCAGCCCTGCCTGGGCTTCTTGACGTTCTCTCAGGAGTGGCGGTGGAGTTCCTGGGCCTTATAGTCCTGGGGGACTTCAATCTGCCCTCCCTGGGGGGGGTACGTCGGGATTGGCCCAGGAATTCTATGGAAGCCATGGGCCTGACCCAATTAATTCAGGGCCTGACTCATGAGGGGGGAAACACTCTTGACCTAGTTTTTGTCTCTGAGCAGTGGCGTAGTGACAGAGGTCAAGCCGCTTTGCCCGTTCCATGGTCTGATCACTATCTCCTACGGCTGGTCTTCCAACAGGCCGCCCCCACTGCTGAGATGAGGAACCACTTAGATGGTTCCCCAGGCATATATGGACCCAGAGCGGTTCCAGGCGGAACTGGGGTCTCTTCCCTCTTCCCTTGCCCACAGCTCTGTCGAGGATCTGACGGCCGCTTGGCATCAGGCCGCGTCGGATGCCCTCGACAGGGTTGTCCCCATGCGACCCCTCACACGTGGATCCCAGATGGCTCCTTGGTATTGGAGGAGCTCCGGGAGATGAAAGCGCCGTGGAGGGGCTTAGAGAGCAGTGGAGGTCCACTCCCCAGCAGGCCGAGCCCAGCTAAGAGCCCATATTAGGATTCGGAGCGGGTTGTCCTCTGATTTGCAGTGGCCTGAGGAACGGGACATAGGCAGTCTAGCCAGTTGGGATGAGTTCGATCCTGTTTCCGAGGATGAAGTGGATGGGATTATGCGGCGCCTGAGTTCCTCCACATGTTTGTTGGACCCGGGCCCTTCCTGGCTGGCTTACGCCGCCAAGGAGGTCACCTGCGGTTGGATCCAGGCAGTTGTCAATGCCGTTAAGGGAGGTGTTTTTCCGCGCCTTGAAGGAGGCGGTGGTGAGACCCCTCTTGAAGAAGCCTGCCCTGGACCCGACCGTGTTAGACAACTTTCATCCAGTCTCCAACCTTGGCTTTTGGCAAGGTTGTTGAGAGTATGGTGGCTGGCAGTTTCCACTTTTCCTGGATGAAGCGGACTACCTGGATCCATATCAATCGGGCTTCCGACCTGGTTTCAGCACAGAGGCGGCATTGGTCGTGCTGATGGATGATCTCTGGAGGGCCGGGACAGGGTTTTTCCTCTGTCCTGGTCCTATTAGACCTCTCAGCGGCTTTTGATACCATCGACCATGGTATCCTTCTGCGGCCTCGGGGGGTTGGGTGGGGCACTGTACTTCAGTGGTTCACCTCCTACCTCTCGAGGCGTGCAGGTCGGTATTGGCAGAGGGACAGAGGTGGAGCCTGAGGGGTGCTCTCTTGTGGGGTCCCTCAGGGGTCGGTTCTCTCCCCACTGCTATTTAACATCTATATGAAGCCGCTGGGTGAGATCATCCGTGGTTTCGGGGTGAGTTTCCATCAGTACACAGATGACACCCAGCTGTACATCTCCACCCCGAACCAGATCGGTGATGCCCTCTCCCTGATGACCCAGTGTTTGGATGCGGTACTGATCTGGATGAGCGGAAACATGCTTCGTCTCAACCCAGCTAAGACTGAGTGGCTGTGCATACCGGCATCTCGGCCCAGCCTGGATTGTCCATCTTTGACCATAGGGGGAAGTGTTGTTGCCCCCTGCAGATAGGGTGTGGAATCTGTGGGTCCTCCTGGATGTACGGCTCCGGTTGGAGGAGCAGGTGGGGGCCGTCGCCAGGGGCCTTTGCCCAGCTCCATCTAGTTAGCCAACTACACCCTTTCCTGGACGGGATGCCCTCGCACAGTTACTCGCCCTTGTTACCTCCAGACTCGACTACTGCAATGCTCTCTATTTAGGACTGCCCTTGCATACCATCGGAGAATTGCAGCTGGTGCACACCTTGAAAGCACCATGTGTTTTATTCCCACAGATGATAGCATTTCTGCAGCAAGTACCTCTGATGTCCAAGATCGCCTTTCGGCTCTTGAACTGAGAGTGCAGCAGCAAGAAGATGAAATCACAGTGTTGAAAGCAGCTCTGGCTGATGTAGTAAGAAGACTTGCCATCTCAGAAGATCATGTTGCATCTGTGAGAAAATCGGCACCTAGTAAAGGTAAGACAGCCCTTCTGCTTGTCTTTTTCATTTAAGATTGAATGTGCGTCATCTATGTATTATACACTAGTGAATCTCATTAGGCTCAATTAAACATTTAATGATATATTATTTCCAGAGTTACAGGTTTTTCCAAACCACGTGTGGTCCAAGTGTGTATCTTATTATAGCAGTGGTATCCAGCGATTTGACACCCTGTGGAATCATTTTAAAGAACTTCGTCTTACAACTAAATTATTTTCAGTAATAATCATAAAATGGAAAGAAGAAGAATGGGCACACATACAGTGAATATTTTGTTTGATTGAATTTTGTATATAAATCCTTGCCAGTAAAAAAAAGTATAAAATATTTGGGGGAAACCAATGGATTTTATATAAAAATATTGGGAAAACAATTTTTTAATATATTGTCATGGTACTAATTTATCTTCTTTGCAGATTCATGTTCAATAATGCCAGGTCCAAGCCCAAGTGAGACAGCGAGATCCATTCAAGTTCAATTGCTTATTAGCTTACACCTAATAGAATAATAGAGTAACATAATTGGAAGGGAACTTGGAGGTCTTCTAGTCCAACACCCTGCTTAGGCAGGACACCCTACACCACTTCAGACAAATGGTTATCCAATCTCTTCTTAAAAACTTTCAGTGTTGGAGCATTCACAACTTTTGGAGGGAAGTTGTTCCACTGATTAATTGTTCTAACTGTCAGGAAATTTCTCCTTAATTCTAAGTTGCTTCTCTTCTTGATTAGTTTCCACCCATTGCTTCTTGTCCTGCCCTCAGGTGCTTTGGAGAAGAGCTTGACTCCCTATTCTTTGTGGCAGCCCCTGAGATATTGGAACACTGCTATCATGTGTCCCCTAGTCCTTCTTTTCATTAGACTAGACATATCCAGTTCCTGCAACCGTTCTTCATGTTTTAGCTTCCAGTCCCCTAATCATCTTTGCTGCTCTTCTCTGCACTCTTTCTAGAGTCTCAACATCTTTTTTACATTGTGGGGACCAAAATGGAATGCAGTATTCCAAGTGTGGCCTTACCAAGGCATTATAAAGTGGTATTAACACTTCAAGTGTTCTTGATTCTATCCCTCTGTTTATGCACTTAGAACTGTGTTGGCTTTTTTGGCAGCTGCTGCACACTGCTGGCTCATATTTAAATGGTTGTCCACTTGGACTCCAAGATCCCTCTCACAGTTACTACTATTGAACAAGGTACCATGTATACTGTACCTGTGCCTTTGATTTTTCTTGCCTAAATTCAATTATTTTTGTTCTATATTACACGTAGACTAAACCTTGGATAATTGACAAAGTTTTGCTAAAGAATTATGACTCTTCCCCTAATGTCTTGAGAACCATTTGCAGTTAAATAACCAGGGGATAGGAGAAAGTACTTTTAAGTGGTAATTTGCCTTTGTCTAGAATTTAAAAATAGGCAAAGATTGTCACAAACAGGCAGATTTTTTACTTTATATTAATAGCAATGGCAAGAAATTTTATTTCCTGTAAAATGACTAAAAAAATACCCACTCCAGTTCTCACTGGGCATTTTCTAAAGTTAGTGGCATAAAGGAAACAGAAAATAGTTCTTCGCAGAAATCGTTTACAAAGAAAATTTTACCACTGCTGGGATGCTAGTTCCTCTTTACTGCTAGCTTGATTCATTAATCTATGCCTCCAAACAGCAAATCAAGGAAACAATTTGCAAGAATGTAATAAAGAAAAGAAACTCTTAGTACATTATTGGGTAGGTTTTATTTTATCTTTTCCTAAAACATTAGAATGCCATCAAATGAATTCAAACCCCCAATAAATTCAAGGCATAAAATGATACTTTAAAAAGTATAAAGTATATTACAAAGGCCATTTAAACTGAAGTCTAATATATCTGAGCTAAAGTAGTGTAGGAATAAAAGTGTCAGGTGAGTGATACTGATACTGATATATTATCACTGGATACAGAGCCATGGTGGCACAGTGGTTAGAATGCAGTACTGCAGGTACTTCCGCTGACTGCTGGCTGCCAGCAGTTTGGCAGTTTGAATCTCATCAGCTCAAGGTTGACTCAGCCTTCCATCCTTCTGAGGTCAGTAAAATGAGGATCCAGATTGTTGGGGACAATATGCCGACACTGTAAACCACTTAGAGATGGTTGTAAAGCACCGTGAAGTGATATATAAGTCTAAGTGCTATTGCTATATTATCAGTGACTGATATATAATCACTGAATTTCCTTGTTGAGGTACTTCAAACATTCAGCCACTTACATGGAATGCTGTTCATTTTTATGGCATATTTTAAGTCTGATGATCAGCAGTACTAAGAGTAAAATAAAAATATAAGTAAATATGCCTTTGCTATAGTCCTAGTTTGTATAAACATTGTATAGAAAAAAGTATTGAAAAAATGCACATTTGGATATGTGCATATATTTGTGAGTAAGCGAATGGGAGACAGAAAAAAGAGACAATATGTAAGTTTATACATATAGAAATGCATATGTAAGTTTCATATATACATGGAGGAAATAAGTTATTGAGTAAGTTGGTATGTTTAATAAATTTGATTTCCAAAGCTTGCCTAGCTATTTTTTTCCCTTGGTGGTAGTATTCATGCCTAACTTCCTTTCTTCAGCCACAATAACATTATAATCTATTACATATATGGAAATGAATTGTATCATTTATATTATTTTACACTTCTGCTACTGTTTAGTTTCGAATATTAATATTTGGATTGAGAGTATCTGGATATTTTTAATTTAATAGAACATTGGTGAACAACTTCTGATGATTAATGAGTCATAAAACAAAGGGTACAACTTGGTAATATTTGCATATTGTTTAATAAAGGGGAAGCAAAAATGAAGATGGCACTGTAAATAAACTTGACATGTAGCAAGATTGCTCTTCTAAAAGCTGCTGTGTTATTTTAAGAGCCATTTACAGCATTTTAACACCTTTTATTATTGGCAGTAGTTACAGTAGAATTCTCATTCTAAAATACAGAAGTATAATGTTTCGGATTATTAATTAAAGAAGCATCAGACTATTTCAGAAATTTTGGAATAGGTGAAATATCACATGACAACACCACTTAACAACAGCAGTTTTGGTAGTGCCAGTAGTGAGTGTTCAGTCATAACATAACATGGAGGATTGGGCATAAGTACTTATCATGACCCAGGACTCGGCATTGAGTCTGAATATGAATTTATTTATTATTTATTTAATTGGACTTGTATGCCGCCCCCTCTCCGCAAGGACTCCCCTCACAATAAAAACACCACAACAATAAATATATAAAAAATTAAATCTGACAAGCCCAACGATAAAACAGTTAAAAATACATTACAAGCCCAATCGATAAAACAGTTAAAAATACATTAACATCCCCCCCCAGGAGGTCAGTCCAGCCCAGCCTGTTCAAACAGCCAGGTCTTCAGACCGCAGCGGAAGGAGAAGATCAGGGGCCAAACGGAGGTCCAAAGGGAGTTGATTGCACAAGGCAGGGGCCGCAACAGAGTAGGCCTTCCCCCGAGGCACCGCCAGCCGACATTGTCTAGCCGACGCACCCAGGAGTCCCGTCTGTGCGCGCACGGTCGGTATTTGATGTTGGCAGGAGACACTCCCACAAGTACCCCGGACCTAAATCGTAAAGGACTTTGAATGTTAATACCAACACCTTGAATAATTTGAAGAAATTGCTTCCACAGAACCAGTGAATTGTGAGAGACGCAAAGGTAAGAATCATCTGAGGCTGACCAAATACATACATCATCTTAATAGCAGGAGCAGTCAGATGATATGTCAGGTCTTCGTGCCCTCTCACCCAATGAGTAGAGCAAAAATCAGAACAAAGACATTCTCTTTCCAAATTTTTTTATTTCAATCTACATATAACAACAATACATTAACTGTGGCATCAATATATCATACATCTCTTATTGCATTATATTCATATTAATTCATACTTCTTCAATATTTATTTTCAACCTTACTCTCTCCAAATGCCTACCACCATATCAATTAAACATACCTAATAATTCCATTATTCAATTTTCTCCCTGTTTTCATTTTATTTTATTTTTTTAAATAAAAAAATTCTCATTTGGCAAGCAGTGTGGTTCCAGGTTTCACCTCTCAATACAAACATGACCATAATTACCTATTCATTTTATTTGTTTAATTTCATATTTGTCATTATTAAATATTAAGCTTATCTTATCCAATCCCAATTCATGTTCTCATATCTTATTTTACAATATTATCTAAAGTTCTTATCTCAATTCTATGTTCATGTATTCAGTACCAAATCTAATATATCTCCTTCCATTTTTCTTAGTATATTCTCATATCTTATTTTACAATGTTATCAAAAATTCTCATCTCCTTTCTATTATCATTTCTCATATTATTATTTTTCCTGTCACATTTGTCATTTTATCAATCCTTATCTGTAAATATAGTTGTCCCCTCTAGTTAATAATTGAGCTAACCACCTTCATTCTTCCTTAATATTAATCTCCCTATCTGGTATAAAACACAAATATATATATATATTTCTCAGATTCCGCATTATATTTTCTCTATGAATCATCTATACATTACAAAATACTATTTTCAATATATTCTTATACATCCCAACATATTACCTTGGGAATCCCCTTCCTTATCCTTTTTACCATTATCTCTCACTCTTTGAACAATGTACCTTCTTTTCATCCTTGTTTGTTTCCTGTTCCTCTTTATTTTCTGGTCCTTTCTCTTAATTCCCTTTTTCCCCATTCTTATTCCCCTCTTTGTCTCATTCCAGTTATTAAACTTTTCTGTCTCTCTCTTTTGATTTTTCCTTTGCACTTCCTTTTCTGCTTTTCCTTCTCTCTTTAACCATTTTCGACCATTCTCCCTTTTATCATCCCATCAGACCACAAATATTTAATTCTAATTCCTTTCCCCCCGCTTGAATAATTGTCGTTCGTTTTGTTCTTCTAAATTGGCTTCTTCTTTATAGAACTCCTCCCCCTCTGGTTTATTGTGTTTTTGTGTATGCTGAGTCACCATTTCTAATTTCTGTAATATATAATTACACATTTCAAGTTTAATTTTTATCATGTCCCTTGTATCTTGCATATCCGATCTTATGTCTTGTGAGTCCAGTCTTATATCAACAAGTAGCTCCTCCATTATATCTTCTCCTTTTTCTTTTTCTTTCCTCTTCCTTAATAGTTGAAATCCTCTTCTTTGATAGATATATTCAATCCAGAGTCCAGTATCTTATTTCAGCCAATATCTTTTAGGTTTATA
This sequence comes from Naja naja, assembly GCA_009733165.1. Classification (NCBI taxonomy): domain Eukaryota; kingdom Metazoa; phylum Chordata; class Lepidosauria; order Squamata; family Elapidae; genus Naja; species Naja naja. The sequence continues at coordinate 50,017,626 of CM019148.1, read as the reverse complement.
TTCATACTCTTGAATCTTTATTCCAAATCTTCTAATTGGCCTCCCAACTGTTTCCCAAATTACTGGGTGGTTCTATGACAATAATAAAGTTCCTTTTATTTTCTTTCAAATTCCAAGATCCAAAGTCCCAAAAAGACCAGACACTTGTTTTAAAACATATTAAAGTTTTCCTGTACCATCAGGTAGCACTCTTGAGTCTTTTTCTTTTTAACTTTCTTTGTTGAATATAATATTTTTATTAAGTTCGCTAATTTCAATCATTAGCTATTCTTTTCAATGCACTCAATTCCAGCATTTAGTTATGCCCTTTAAGTGCCCACAATTCAATATCTGTCCAGTTTAATTTTTAAATCTTTGTTGTGTTAATGTATTTTCCTTTAAATTTCTCCTCCAGATTAGTCCAGTAAAATAATCAAATCCAAATTTAAAAACCCATTTTCTTTCTCACTTTCTCTGGTCACTGCTTCCACACACTTTCCTCCAAAATAGCCCTTTAATACTGGGGTACCTCAAAAGCGATGTCCTTTGCCTGGTTCACACTCTGCCCACTACTTCTCTCTCCAGCACAAAACTTAGTTTCCCGGAATGTTCTTCATCTTCGTGGTGGCCATTTTAGGACCACTGCTGCAGCTTGCCTTCAGGAGGGATTTTCCTCTCAGGGAGGAGAGTTGTGGCTCCCCTCGACCCTCCAGGCAATTTCCCCCTTCTTCACCACCCCACCAGGGTGGTTCCGGTCCCGATTGGGACCCTCCAGCAAGAGAGCTCAGGTGAAACAGCGCACGATCGCGGATTCCGCACTGACACTGATGAACAAACCGGAATTCCAGAGCAAAGACATTCTGTGAGGCTTCTTACCAAGCAAGGCAGTAAATTAAAGCATCTGACTGCAGCCTGATTTAAGCTGCATCCCACTTAACTTTTGTTGGAATCAACTATCTGATCATTGGCTCTTGTGTGACATTGTATGAAGTCTGCTTGTGAAATTCTGACTGGCAGACAACCCTGATTTGGATCTTGCAACCCTGGACTAGATTTTGACTATTCTGCACTCATATTAAAAAGCAAACCATTTGGACAAACTTCTTTCAAACACTGTGTTTGGGTTGCATTTCTTCTCTGCTGTTATCTCCTTGAGTAAACTGCTAATGTCTTTAGAAACTGAGTGTGGGAGTGTATAACTGAAACCAGAGGCAGGATATTACCATTCATTCAATACTGTCATAGCTTCAAATGGTTGCTGAACAATTGTCATTAAGTGAGAACTTCCTGTAATTGTGTATGTTTTGGTCATGGCAAACTCTCACACTGAGGGTACAATCCACTTGAAATAACCAGCAGACTATTACAACCACACAAATATCACCGTCATATACAAGCCAATCAAGTCTTCCAAAACAAGCAAACTAAAAGACCCAGTAACCCAAGAAAAAATAAAAGTAATCTACAATGTACAATATAAGATTTGTAACAGCCACTATGTAGAACAGCCAGCCAGACGATTAGCAGAGGGTATCCATGAATACCAACTAGTAGAAGACATGATGAAATCTCCTTAATTTCACAGCAGATGGACAGACTTAGCCATAATTTCAACTGGAAAACTGAGCATCCCATACCAAGCTAAATCCAAAAATGCTAGGAAATTTCTGGAAGCTTGGCACGCAGACAAATATGCCATCAACAAGCACAAGGAGATAAACATTTTACATCCAAAAGAGATTATAAAGAAACTAAAAAGACAACAAAAATACCAGAATACCTTCTTACCAGCAATCAGTACCTAAATGGGGATTAACACCAGGGTTAATATCAGACAAACAATCAAGTAGTAAATAATACTGTAATAATGGAACTATTAATTCAGAAAAACAAGCAGTTAAACCACAGGCTAATCAAGAAACTATTAAGGAAAATAGAATACACACACACATATATGCATACAAGATGCTGACAAGGCAAGCTTTATATATAAACTCCCTTCTAGCATTGAAGATGTTACCTAGTTGGATAATAAAACATCTACAAGCAAGCAACCCAACTCAAACACCAAGGACTCCATGGTTCAACCCTGAGCTACATATATTCTTTTCTATTGCTAAAACTACAACTTTTTGGAATATGAATCACTTTATTCAAAAATGTCTATCAAATTAGTCACTTTGGATTACTGGGCAGCATGTTTTGAACCAGGATCAGTTAGTATTTCTTTGACACATGCATTACGGTGAGCTCAAATATAGACAATCAATTAGCATGTTTCTTTTGCTATCATCATTTTAATTATTTTTATCTTATAACTGCTGTAGTTTTTAAAGAATAAAATCAGCTCCCTTTAAAAACTCTGCTTGATCAATAATTTTGTTTGATACATTTTTGCAAAAAAAATATTCCATCATTCTCCAGCTTTATTAATAAAGATAATTTTGGCTTCGCGAATATGTTCCTGTGGGAAAAAAAGAAAACTATGGAGGACTTTATTTGAATATAAGTTATCTTTTATTTACACAGTTGGATATTTGACAAAGCTTTAATGAAATATCTCTCTTGAATTTGGCAGATATTATTCTAGGGAAATTATTACAATAGAGTTGGAATTCATTATCTGTGGAAGACATTTTCACCACTTTGATCTCCCACAGTTTGACTCTAATCTTAATTACCCATACATAGGAATCTATTTAATATTCAGCTCTAATCTGGCTCCAGTCCTGAATCAAATGATACCAGTGACTGCTTTTGAGGCAATTTATGTCTGTATTTGATATGCACCCTACCATAAATCTGTTTTTATATGGAAAGCACAAGGTCTGTTGTAGTTGTTTCAGGTAATTCAGCTCCATTTGTTGCTTAAGAGTGCCCTCTGTAGCAGCCACATGCATAAAAGGAGCTATTCATTTGTAATGAGTCATGGAAACATGTATCATTGGGGCAAATAAAGTTGACCTTACTACATAGGCTGCCTTTAAAATGGTTGGCTTTTCTATGTGAACGTCAGTGTCACAGAGTAAAGATGCGTAATCATCTGAAATTACCTTTTAAAACAATGAAGTTTTCTTCACTAATGTATCAAACTTTTGATTGTGGATAGTACAGAAATTTCATGCTCCGGTTTCCTTTCGCTTCACTGACTAATACTTTTTCTTGACTTGGTAATCTTTGGAAGAGTAACTTATAGCACCAAAAGGCAATAAGGAATTCATTGCTATTTGGGGGAAGAAACTTGGAGAAATTAAAATTATTATAGTAATAATTATAATATAAAAAAGTCCAGGACAACATGACCTGGATTACTGAGAATCTCTAGAGACTGTTAGCTATACAATTTGGGATGAACACCCTTTGAATGGTGTGGGAATAGGAATGGATTTCCAGAGGAAAAATTGCAGACTACAGGAACACTCAGGTGACCCTGAGGACACAGATAAACCTCCAAGTGCTTCAACAACTAAAAGGATGCAAATGACCAGCTGTCTGCAAGGAATATAAATCCTTCCATTCCCCGCTATCCTGTCAGAGCTGAAGAAGCTTCTGGGATGAGAAGCAAAACATCTTCAAAAGAAAAAAAAAACAAAGTCCAGTTGCCTCCTTGAAAAAGCACCTTTGGGACAAGAATGTATATACTGCTGGCAGCCCATCTCTTAAGATTCTACTCTGACCTATTATTTGAAAAATACTTAGCACTGTTTTATCAAAATTTTGTGGACCACGTTTGGTTTCCTCCCTTCAAGCAAATCAAACTGTTTAAGCACTATTAAACATGTTTTGCCATCAAGTTGCTGATGACAGTCCTAACATTCCAAGTATGCAAGTTTTAGTTTTTAGCACTTTATTTTAAAATCAGGATACCTTCATGGCCCTATTCTTTTGAATGAATTCATTGGGTAAGCCCTCTTGTCTAAATTCTGAAACAGCGTTTTAATTATAAAGTATTTTTTTTTTAATTACATTTATATGCCGCCCTTCTCCGAAGACTCAGGGTGGCTTACAATTTTTGGGATACAACCCAGTGCGCTCAGCAGTAGCCTTCATTCCATTGTATATGCCTGCTTATTACTAAGCAGCATTTTTACAAAGTCAGCTTGTTGCCCCCAACAATATTTCCCCCCCACTCCAACTCCTTAAGTAAATTCTGATTTCCACAAGCAAGTTTTTTTTTTCAGTAGGATAAACTAGCACTTGCATTCTTGGTCTCTTCTTGTTTCTACTGTTTTATGGTTATGCTACGGTTGTTTGGTTTCATATTTTTAATGTTCTATTTTTCCATTTTTAACAGCTTTATATTATTTTTATAAGCTTTCGTCAATATTAAATGAGTAATTTGCATAATATAATTCATCCTACTGAGCTTTATTTGAACTGTGTTTATTTTTATAGTTTATGAATGCAAAAGATCCTACTACACAATCCATTAATGTAAACTATTTTTATCTCTGGAGAAACAGCACTCTTGAAATGGATTTTGGGATGGAGAAAGAGCTTTTATCCTTCTTTACAGCAGTCCTACTTCAGATCACTATTTCTGTACAATTGTTAAATGTGAGAAAACAATGCCCTGGTTCTGGGGGCTGTAGGAGCTGCAAAAGACAAAGTATTGCTGAATGTAGCATGTCAACATGGTATAAATGCTGTTGATAACCTTTTAATGCTTGATTGGAAATGTAGAACTAATTCAGGGTGTTCCCTCACAATTCACTGTTCTATGTACCAGAATTCCTTCGATGACAGCTTCTGAGATGTTGAACTATAACGATAATGGATAAGGAGAAAAGAAACTTCATTACATTCAAGGGCACATGCTTTTCCATGTCTGGAAAGGATCTACAAAAAATTAATTTGTTAATAGCATTCAATTGCACTTAGCAAAAAAATGCCCTTAATCTATTTTATAAAAGGGAGCAGTCTTGAATGGTGAATTAATTTCGCAGAAATCTGTCTGACTTTTAAATAAGAGTTTTCTTGGTAAAATAGATGAACACTTTTTCTTTTAGAAATATCTTCCTAAAGTTTCTCCATTGTTTAACTTTTAAACTTGCTGTTTTCATTTTCCCCTATATACATAATATATTTCCTCATCCCTTAAAGACATGCATACCAAGTGCAGTAGAACGTCTGATACAAATAATGTACTTTTCTTTATAATTATTATGTAAATAAATATACATACTAATACATATATGCCAATAAATTATCCATTTGGGTACTACAGTATTACTTCAGTATTACCGAAACAGTAATAAGAAATAAATTTTTGAAATAATAGACATCTGATGGCCAAAATTAGAAATTTTGTCTGCTTTTCAAAATAGGTTGATTACTAATCTAAATCTCTGGAGAGAAATGGCAGAGATGTTGCACTTCATCTATAAAAGATTATGAGTAGCATCTAGGTTTCATTGCATTTGGAGTTGATCCACTCAAATGAATGGCATAAATGAGTCATAACTTCAGCCATTTGACTTCAGCCAATTGTAAAGCATTGGGCAGGACATTTATTATTGCTACTGTTCTCCAATTAAAATGATCTACAGTTAGTTACATTTAAAATCTTCAAAATGTTATTAATAGCCAAAAGTAGATCTTTATAGTTATTGTAGGTACCTAAATATTAGCCCTTCAAGGGAACAGACAGAAACCTTGAATTCTAACACAAACTACCTTTATTGTAAGAATCTTTCAAGTCTGAAAGTACTTCTCTCCTCTTTACTTTTAGTTTCCCCAAAACTAGGAAGGATTCCTTCTGAGATGCTTCCCCCAGACTTTTTCTTTCTGTGGGCTGAGAAACATTTGCACTAAGGCAGCATATTAAAAAGAGGCAATAATTGAGAAGGCAGTCATTCAGATTAATATGGCATATAATTATTCTGGTCACAAATCCTCCACCAGACAAATGAGCACCATAGGATAAAGCTCTTAATAAGGATTGAGGATCACAAAGAGAAAAAAATGCCCTTGTGCCTAAAGTCCCAAAGAGCTTTAAAGACAGCATGTAACCTAAAAATCTATTGGTTCAAGTCAAGGGCAGTCAGTGCAACTATTAAGGAACATTATAGTATAGTATACTATCCCTCTAGATTAATTTATCTATCACATTATTAAGCTAGCTGAAGTAGTTGTACTTATACCCCAAAGTAGCCTGATATAAGATATACATTAGTAATGCTGCTGCAAGCCCCTTACTAATGTACCATTGATCTGAGATAATTCTTTTCAAAGATTATGCAAAACTACTGTATTGGTTGCAGCTTGTAAAAAGCTCCCCTAAACACAGCCTTTGACTTGAGACACCAGTTGAAACTAGGATCAGGAAGGTTTTCAGATTGGACATTGCTCTTTCTGGGGAGGTTACTTTCATCCAGAACAAGAAAATCCATTCCATCTTCCCCAATGCAATCATTCACAATTAACATCCTTATTTTGCTGATTTTAGTCTTTTTTGTTTTTGTTTGTTTAGAGCAAGTCAACAATACAATAAAATCTATGATCAGATTTTGGATAAATAAAATTAGTTTGACACAAAACTGAGTTATTAATACAATATGAGTCAACTTTATGACCAGAAATTAGGGAAATAATTTCACTGTGAGTGGTAGGAAGGTCCCTATATAATAAGTTAAATTTGAGGGGGAAAAAACTTGTGCCCAAGCACTGCCTACTACTGGAAATGACTCAATTTCTTAGCAGAAGACACAGAATGATTCATACCTGAGAACATTCATCATCTTAAAAAATGGATTGAATGATCTTCATTTGGCTACAATACTTTGCATTCATATCGGGTCCCATATAAAAGTTGGGATAGAATTTTTGAATGAAAATAAGTGTTTATATTTCATTGAATCCAGTACTCCCTATAAACATAATTTAGAGAGATATTGCCATAGCTGGTGAACGATGTAATATTGGTAACATCCCATGTAAATTCTTTTGATTTCACATCATGGTTTCATGCAGTTGTTAAAACATTTATGTTTGGATGGAGCCTTGAGGAACTCCTGGTATCTACTCCTGTTTTGAGGAGATATACTGTATGAATGATATCATTGCAATTCAGTTCTCCATTTCCTAATACCTCGGCCTGTCCAAAAGGACACTATAGTTAATAGTATTGAAAGCCACTGAGAGAAAAACTTTGTGTGACAACATAATCATACTCTGTAATCCTTGAATGCCATCTGTCAGTCCAACTGTTAAGCCATCTCAATCCCAGAGACTGCTTAGAGGCAGTTTGAAATGGGCATAGTTAATATTTTTATTCTTAGAACTTTTGAAGATAATTGGTATAATTTTCTCCATCTTGTCTCACAACCAGAGGATCAGGTAGATTGTCTACTACCAAAGGACCCAGGAAGACCTTTTAACAGTCTAATCCAGGGGTGTCAAATGCAATTTCATTGAGGGCCACATCAGGCTGTGATTTACCTCAGGAGGGGGGCCAATGGGCATGGCTGGCTTGATGCCACTTTCCAAACTGCTGCCATGTTTCCTCTTTGCATTGGGTAAACCAGGCTGAAGCCATGCTGGCCTGATTTTTTTTTCTCTTCGCACTGGGTAGACCGAGCTGAAGCTACGATGGCCTGAGCTTTCCTCTTTGCATTGGGTAGACCAGGATGGCCCCATGGGCTGGATCCGACCACATTGTGGGCCAGATCCGGCCCGCGGGCCTTGAGTTTGGCACCCCTGATCTAATCATTCATTGTTTTCTTTAAACGAGGAGTCCTCCTCTCTCCTTCTGTGAGGCATTAATAACATATATGTTCAGTATTTTAATCCAGGGGTGTCAAACTCAATTTCATTGAGGGCAGCATCAGGGTTGTGTTTGACTTGGGGGGCTGGGGGTGGGCATGGCCAGGATAGACATAGCCAGCTCAACATCACTTGGGGCTCCGTTTTCGGCCGCAACAGCCCCCTGCAGCTCTCTGCCAGGGAAAATGGAGCTCGGGAGGACCTTCACTGTTTCCAGGGCAGCCCCACGGCCCAGATCTCAGCACCCCATAGGCCTTGAGTTTGACACCCCTGTTCTAATAATTTCCATTCATGATGAAATCAGCTACATTGAGCAAAGTTCCAAAGGATTGATGATAAACAATGCTGCCACAAGCAGCTTAACCATATCTTCAGGACTTAAAAATATCCCCTTGAGTCTGCTGTCCAGATTAGCCCAGCTATGAAAACAAATTATCAGCAAATATCTCTGTAAAAACATCATAGAGAAAGCTTCTGGGAGCAAATTTAAATTGGACAGATTTAAATGCTTACCTGGCAAAGCTCAAGAACAGGATAACCTGTTCTAGGTAACCAACAGGACATTAACAGTCTATGAAAAGATGTTCTGTTAATTAACTGCAACTATGTATTTTTTCTGAACATAAAAGATATATATCCTATTATATTAAAGTAAATTATTGGTTTCTTTCTACTCCTAAAGTATATTTTTGGAATTTTCTATTTGCATATCAAATGCATATTAAGATTTGGTCAACCAATTCAAAGGTTTTTCCACATAGACTAATAGTTCAAAAATAACCACATTTTATACTGCACTAGGAAAAGATTTTGTTTCTGAAAAATGAAGGGGAAAAATAAATTTAAACTGTTGTTCCAAATCATGTTTTGTTGATTCAAATCTTGAAATGACAGTTTTGCTTAAATTCTGCCCACATGCAATTGACTAACAAACTACTATGTATTTCCTTACTGTATTTGTTTAGGTCAGCCTGCTCTCCGTGAGGTTATCTCTTTGTCCTGCATCACCAATGGAAACCCAGGAAACAGAAAAAATAATCGTAGTCCATCTATCCCTATTGCTGGGAAAAAAACCCTCTCATCTGTTGCTAAAAGGTATACCTTATGCTGTCTGCCACTACCTTTCCCTTCTTAATCTCTCTATGTCTCTATCTAGATTTTTTTGTGTGTGTAATTTTGTGATCTAGGAGATGGTATATTCTTTATAGTTAGACCATGAGTTATAACTATTTGTTCAGTGATCACTGGAAATTAGTTATACCCAGTCCCCAAAGTTATACCACATGTCCAGCTGCCCCTTTTTCAGCACAAGAAGCCTCCCCCAACCGGACAGCTGCTCTTCTTCTTCTCTGCCTGTTTGTTCTGTGTGGTTGAAGAGGAGAGCAGCCAGCCGGTTGTGCTGAAAAAGGGGCGGCTGGAGACCGAAAAATAGTCACCTCCAGCTGCCTCATTCGGAGTGCTGCACCACTCCGCTCAGACTTGCTTGGGCAAGTCCCTCTGGTGCAGCGGGCTCAATGGGGTGGACCTGCATGTCCGGCGCCTAGAACGTGGCTGTGGTGGCACATTGGAGAAGTGGAGCAAAGCTGCTGCAAGAAGCCTATAGCTGCCACGTCTTTTTTTCAGTGTGGGAGGAAGGTAAGGTTTCAGGCAGTCGGGAAAGCCAAACCGAAACTGCCTAGCCCAGAGTTGCTGGCAGGGGAATTTCCCAGCCCCAAAAGTGGGAGGGGAGGAAGTCCCACCCGTGGTCTCTTTGTTGGACCCGGAAGCCTTGCCTGCCAGCTTTTTCAGGCAATGCAGGACCGGAGACTAGCTGGGAAGAACCCTCGTAATGAGCGACGCTGCTGGGCACTTGGAAGTGTGTGTGTGTATGTGTTTGTTTGTTTGTTTGTTTCAGGTGGGTCTCCTCTCCTAGCTTTAGAAGGAGGGAGGGAAGGAGGAAGGGAAAGGATAGAGGAAGGGAAGGGAAAGAGAGAGGGGAAAAAAGAGAGAAAGAGAAGGAGAGAGAAAGAGGGAGAGGGAGAGAGGAGAGAAGAAAGAAAAGAAAGAGAAAAGGGAAAGAAAGAAAAAGAAAAAAGAAAGAAAGGAAGAAAAGGGATAGACAAAGAAAGATGGGATGGAAGGAAGGGAGAGAAAGAAAGAGGGAGGAAGGGAGGGAGGAAAAAGTGAATGAGATATATGGATGAATGGATGGATAGATAGATACATGGAAGGACAGAGGGAGGGAGAGAGAGAGGAAGGAAGGACACAAACCCGGGCTTCAGAATGTTTGAAACAGCACAGCAATCTAGGGCTGGAAGGGATCTCAGAGATCATCTTCTAGTCCAAGGGTCTTCAAACTTGGCAAGTTTAAGACTTGTGGATTTCAACTCCCAGAATTCCTGAGCTGGCATGACTGGAGGAGGAATTCTGGGAGTTGGAAGTCCACAAGTCTTAAAGCTGTCAAGTTTGAAGACCCCTGTTCTAATCCATCCCCCTGCTCCAGCATCTGGAATCTGGATTATTTTGGTGCCTCTAACAGAGAGGAAAATTGGCAGAGGAGTTTACTAGGACAAGGCTGCCATGCAGGGAAGGCAGAGATAGTCCTTCACTTATGACCACAATTGAGGCCAAAATTTTGGTTGCTAAGCAAGAGCATTGTTAAGTGAGTTTCATCACATTTTACTCAATCCATGATATCTCCTGGGTCTAACGGTCATGTTCAGGCTAGGGAAGTAAATCTGAAGGCATGTGCAGTGTTCTAATGTATAGAAGTTATAGTTAAATGTGTGGCAGAAAGTGGACTATGGGTGTGTTTTTCCAAACGCAGTGAGGTTGAATGTCTATAGTTTTAGAAGAGCTGTGCAGGTGTACATACACATACAGTATATATAGCAGATAATGTATCTTTTTGTGTGCCTATACACACACTATACTATGTAATATGTATGTACACATATGGCATATATACATAGGATTAAATAGTATATTTTGGATCTTCAGTAATAGTAAATAAATAGAGAGGGAAATTGTATCTGTTTGAGGCTAGGTAAGGCACTCCTTGACATGAGTGATGTCAAGTCAAATAAAATAAGTTGGCCACACCCACCCAGTCACATGACCACCAAGCCACGCCCACCAAATAAGCCATGCCCACAGAACCGGTAGTAAAAAAATTTAATCCACCACTGGTCTGTGTATAACTTTTGTAAGTTCAAATGTTCACTAAATGGCCTGTCTTGAGAACTATCTATATTTGCTATGTGTAATTTATAGTTGTTGTTTTTTTGAAATCTATATAATACTGCTGGGAAAAATATAGCATATGTTAACCTAGATGGTATAGACAGTGATGGGATGATGATGAATTCCACAGATCAAGTAATGTATAAACTATTCACTAAATTCTTAGACCAAGTATCTATCTTTTAATAGGTAAATTAAAATTCTTAATGTAAAAGCTGGATGAAGAAAATTGTTTAAATATCTGGTTCTTCTGTAATTAACCTGATTCACTTTTAATGGCTTCTTTCCTATTAGTTTGCTTTAAAAATATTTTTTATATTTATATATATGTACACATTTTTTATACTTTGTTTTGCAGTGGTACAGAAAAAAAGAAGGAAAAACATCAAGGACAAACAGAGAAAAAAGAGGACTCTCATTCTAGTGATCAAAACCCACAATCTCAAGCATCACCTTCTCCCCAACCCTCTGCACAGATTCTCCCAATACACAGGCAGACCCCAGAAGTCAAGAGCTTTGCTCCAGGCAAAAGGTTTCCTAAATACAGAGCTAGGAAGCAATTGCAGCCATACTAACATTACGCTTTGCTCCCCATTAAAAGCATGTATATGTCTTTTAAAATCTTTCTTGAAAGATTTCTATTCTTCTTTTGAACTCCTTTTAGAGTTCATACTGCTTGTTGCTGGAGAGTAAAAGTTCTCCACCAAGCCACTTTTCCCTCAGAGCATATTTATTAGAAACATTTAAAATTGTAGTCAATTTAAAATAGCACTATAATATACAAAGCAGGAGCAAAATATTTTAAAACATTATTAAAAGAAACCTAAATAATGGCAAGGTCAGAGGCTTAATAAAATGGTGTAGTTTTTATTGCCTATCTGAAATTCAACAGTAATAATCAATCTGAGCTTCTTTTGGCAGTAGTTATGTAAAGTCTGAGATAGTGGTCAACTAGAAGTCCACTTACACTCTGACAGGAAGGCTTTGATCCAGTCATTGTCAGCTGAATCTACCCCACAGGGTTATTGTTTCTGTGAGGAAAAACGGGAAGAGCAAGCATTATGTGAACCTCTGGAGGATAGGCAGAACATGCATTTAACAATTAAAGCCATAATTATAAATGGCTTGCTACTAAGATAACTGCCCTGAAGTAAAATCAACCAAGGAGAAAAGTATACTGAAGTCAGGAGAGAAAGATAAGTGTAGTGACAAGGACTGTCCATTTAACAGTGCATCCTGAGAGACAAATTATGAGCAATCTCAACAATCCATATATATAGTTACTATAGTGGATCCTCCGTGCATTTCATAGTTCAATGAACATAAAATATTCAGCTATTCAGAAGGTTGCATACTAACGACCCTCAATTCTTCTCACTAGTATTATAAACTTTTATGCACATTGTTTCTTAGGTTGTTGTTTGGTGTTGGGTGGCTTGCAATGCTTCCTTTTTTTCTGCTGGGTGCTTTGTATTCTTTGTTTTGGTACCAGTTTAGGAAGCTGTTTTCCATCATGTCTGACTACCTATTCTGACTATTATCATGCAGGGAATTGAGAGGTTTTCCAATCTCCTAGCACCATTGAACTATGGATACCAAACACTAGAGTTGTGACATTGCACATGTAAAGCAGTAGCTATAACACCTTCTCTGATTTAGGATAAATGAGAGAAATAGTCAGCAAAATTTCTTAGGCATTCTGGTTCCAGAATCTTTGAATATATATTTTTTAATCACCATGAAAACTCTGAACATTTTGAAGCAAATACTTGCCTTGAGGCTTGTTTCTGAAATGATCTAAATAGAGTTTCCTGATTAGATTTTGCATTAAAAAACAGAGAGACAGAACATGCAACCTTCTAGGCATGTTACAAGAACTAAATCATATCTTCAAATTATTTTGCATATTAATTAGTGCTGGATAATCCCAAATTTGATTTGGGTTTAACTTGAAAATTTGAATAAATTATTCTGTCCTAATAGTGTATGGCAGTAGCAGTTCTGTATGATTCTAATCAGAGGCTTTTAAAGATCACTAAAGATTCTATTTAGCTAAAATCTAAAGTGTATGTTCTGTCACTGAGAACTGAGAGATAACACCTCTTAAATATCTGAATCAGGCTGAGATCTTGTTGTGCATCCTCCTCCGCCCACCCCAAAAAAATAGCAGTTGAGTGTTTTTTTAAATATCACCATCCAAATCTTGTCTAATTTTTTAATCATATTTTAATGTAAATAAGTCAGTAAAATAATGTTAAAATTTCAGTTGCTACTGGTAGCATTTGTCTCCAACGGAGAAACAATCAAAATGATTTTTAAAAGTATATATTTTGAAGGGTAGCTAAACAAAGGGCAATTTGTTATTCCTCAGATTATAAAACAGCCAAGGCAACAATAACAATAGCAGTTATACTTATATACCACTTCATAGTGTTTTACAGTCCTCTCTAAGCAGTCTACAGAATCAGCAAAGAAGGACCCAGATTGCCCCCAACAATCTGGATCCTCATTTTAATCAGAGATTGCTGGATTTTACCTCCACAATATTTGTAAGATACAAGATTGCCTATCCCAAGGTATGGGCTAATTACATATTATTCAACTTAAGTTTCACTGTAATGAAGCAGAAATATTCATGATTAATTTTGTTATATTTTATTGTAACTCTAGTTACAACTAACCTGCTATGAATTCTTGTATATTTTAATAATTGTTGGACACAAACATACAGAGATATTGTTGCAAAAGGGGAAGAATCAAATACTATTGATTAAAGCAGGTTCAAATTGTTGAAACATGAGTTTTTTATATTCCTATTTCTAAGAAATAGAAAACATACCTTGGATCTGCAAGCCATATTTCAAACACCACTATTTTTACTGACCCTTCTGTCCTAAATAAAGCTATTATATTCCATTAAATAATCACTTACGCCCTGATGACCTTCCATTGCCTAAGATGGATAGCAGATTGAGGAAAAAAATGTGTGAGCAAATATGCTTCTTGAAGAGCAGTTTGAATCAGAGATTAGATATGAATTTCTACATATGTCACTTGGGTTTTGGGGGGGACGGGTGGAGGGTGTTTCCATATGCTGGGAAGCTGTACTTGCTTAGTTTTTACTGTACTTGGGGAGATAGCAGATGCTTTCCATGTAAGCAAAATCATGAGGTTTAATGCAGCTCTAACCAATGCATGTTTAACAGTTTGTCATGAACTCTGTTATCCTGCACAAACTTAGCTTTAACAGTTTTTGTCTGTTCTTTCTGGTATCTTCCTGTACAAGGTATCTGTTCCTGGGATCCGCATGTTAATTTGTGGCTTTCTGAGCCCTCTCAGAGTGTGCTTTCTCACTTTTTTCCCCTAATGTTTGACTTCATAACTTTGTTACTTTCTTTTTTTCCTTTTAGCTTTTGAAGTTCTTGTGGAAATTAACTTACAGTTGCACAAATTGTCTTTTTTAAAATTGTCTTAACAGGATTCATTGCAAGGCAGTTAATTGGGCAACTGTAGGAACTATAATGTATTGTAATTTTCAACCTCACAAGATGAGTGAGTAACAATCTTGTTTGCTTAGTTGGAAGAGGTTTATCCTGTATCTCCCAAGAAAGTGGGCAAGGTTCTTAGTTCTATTATGCTTGCCATTTCCTCAGTAAATCCAAGACTGTCCTGATTGGTAAAGCCTTGTAAGAACACCTTCTTGTAAGAACACCTTCAGCACATGGCTAGATCCACACAGTGATAAATTCCTTTCGAATATGACGGTAATAATGCTACACTTCTCAAAAGCCATCATTAGACCCAACAATCCTGGACCAAATCTGTCCAATCTCAGTCTCCTTTCTGGGGAGGAAGGTTCATGAGATGGTGGTTGGACTGGAGTTTCAGGATTCCACACCAGAACATTGGATTCAGATAGCATTTACTCATAACTGTGGGTGGTCATCCTGTCTCTTCTTGTCTCTCAGTAGCTTTCAGTACTTTCAATCATGGTATCCTTCTGGCCCAGCTAAGGAGATTGGGAATGACTGACTTAGTGTTGAATGATTCTCCTCCCTCCTCTGTGGCTGTTTCCAGTTGCTATGGGGGGGAGGGAGAGATATCAAGCCTGAAACTCCCAAGTTTGCAGGATGCCCTGAGCTTGATGCTCTCACACTTTATGTTCTCACCCTTTATTTAACTTATAAATAAAGCTCCTGGAACCATCTGTCTGCCTGTTGTCAAGAAGCATCTGTGCACAAATGATAGTCAATCTCAGCTTCTTGCACTCAAGAGGATGTCAAGATTTTGTC
The DNA here is from genome assembly GCA_009733165.1 of Naja naja. Lineage (NCBI taxonomy): Eukaryota > Metazoa > Chordata > Lepidosauria > Squamata > Elapidae > Naja > Naja naja. The sequence continues at coordinate 50,002,369 of CM019148.1, read as the reverse complement.
CTAATGCCTAGAGGCTATTAAGGTCTGAATAGGGAGAGTCAGGCTTAAATTCAACTCTAACAAGTCTGTTTAAGAATGGGTTCATGGATCATCTGGCTTTGGTCATTTTCTGTCCTATTTCTGAATTGCACTTCCCCAAATGGAATAAATGTACAGTTTGGGGATCTGCCTAGACTTGTAGCTATTTTTTGAAGTCCAGGTGGCAATTGTGGTTTTGGAGGGAAATATTCTGTTTCTCATTTTCAGTCAGTCTTTGTGATAGCTTACTTTATTTTGGTTAGCAATAATTTATTCTTTGTAATCTTCTTTGTAATCTCAAAGCATTAAGTCTACCAATCAGAACCAGATGGAAAATAGAAGATTGAAGAAGAGTTTTTAGCACATGCCAGCTAAAGCTCATAAGAGTAGCCTTTGATAACTGTGCCTACAGGCTTTAAGAAATGTTGCCCTTTTGACTGTCTTTCAAGATCCAGTTAGAGCACTATCTAATCCTTCTTTCTGAGGGTCCTGTGGATTTGCTTGGAGAGAGGCCTATCCTGGCATTTCTTTTATCTCCTGCTGCTTGACCTGTTTTGTTTCCAGCACAATTGCTTGCAATATCTCATTTAGTTCTTGGGTTAACATGTACTAAATATAGTAATTATATACTGTGCTTGTCTTTCCAGTTTGAAGAGATTGTCAACAGTTGAAAAATCACAAAGCACATGGGAAAGTTCAGAAGACAGTCGTAATAAATTAATAAGAGCAACTTCTGCATCAAAATTGATACCCAAAAGTGGCAAGAATGCAGATAAGTAAGTATTGGATTCCTTGTTGGTATCAGAAAAGTTATTCTGAGTTGTTACTCTATAAAGGTTTTTAAAAATATAACCATTTTGAAGACCAGTGATGTCTATCACTATCACTGATGGAATTGATTTCCCCACTCCCTTGAGTTTATAACTGCCACCACTCAAATCTGTTGTAAATAAAAGCACTAAGAACAGAATTGGATATTAAGATGGGGAAGATCACGCTTATTGAGCAAAATTATGAAATGTTGGATGTTGTCCTGTACAATTGCATTTACTTTCACCCCCTTTCCAACATTTTGATATGCAAGTCATGAACCTGCATGTTTTTTGGGTGGGTGTAGTTCTAGAAAAGCTCCAGGTGTATGTTTCATTCATCTTCTGCACACCTGCATTCTTTCTTCACCATGTTTTTTTTCTTTAGCTAGGTAGCTTTGAAGTCAATTGTTCTGTCACATTACTTAATCAGAATTTTTCCATTATTCAGATTTCATATAAAGCCAAATTATTTTTTCAAAATTTAAATGTAAAACTGTAAATGTAAAATGTAGAACTGATGTTCTAAAAATAGATTCACATAAAAAATTTAAATGTATATTTTATTTATAACCTTTCACGTACATAATTTAACACTAAAATGTGTATCAAGGTCACTTTTTTAAGATCAACATCAGTCTTCCACTGTTTATAACTCTGTTGGAAAACAGTAGTCATTATCTCCAACTATCAAATCCAATGGGGCCCATCAGCTGAAAATTATGTAACCCATCTGAAGAATTCCAGTTAAGGATGAATCAACTATACTTTCGGATTCATACTTTCATATATTAGTAACACTGTGCATTTCTTTCCATAGACACAAAGATGTGATTGTCAGCCAAGGTAATCAGAAATATTTGCTTTTTGCTGTTATTTTTATTAATTAAGATTAATATGTTTGATAACCATTCTCAGAAACTGTTTTAGAATAAATAGCATCTATTGTTAACATAACAAAATTTGGTTTACTATTTACAGTTCAGTAGATTTTTTTCTCATGCCTATTACTTCTGCAGTGGAAATATTGCAAGTATTAGTTAGAAGAACCTTGCATCTAAAGAACCTGTGTCCTGATTCATATATCTTTGTGGACACTAAAATGTGAATTTGGATCTGCTGCCTTTATTTTAAACCACTAAAGTTTCTGTCATGCAGAAAAAAACTGTAGGCTGCTGGATAGTGACAGTATACTTTGGACTTGGGCATAGCCTAAAAACCCATACTAAAATCCAGCATAATACTCTGTTTGCTGTGACTATTGTTTGGCTTTTCAATTCAGTATAGAGTCTCTGTGGTTTATGTGCTGTACTGGATTTCTTCCCCATGTGCATATACAGGTAGTCCTTGAGTTACAACTGATCATTTAACGACCATTCAAACTTATGATGGACTCTCCCCAAAGCTACCCTTGACCCAGTTCTGAAGTTCTGATAATCAGCCCCTCCCCATAACCACATGACTACATTTTGGGTGCTCAACAACAGCCCTCATTTATGGCCATTTGCAGCTGTGACCCTTGGGAGGGGTGGTTTTAGATTTTTGACTGATTTTAAGTTTTGTATTTGGTAATTGTAATTGGGACTGTTAGTTTAATTCTTTTTTAAGTATTTATTGTTGTGTTTTATTGTAAGCCGCCCCGAGTCTTCGGAGATGGGGCGGCATATAAGTCCCACTAATAAATAAATAAATAAATAAATATTAATGTGAATTTTAATGTAGCTTTAATGGTATTAGATGCCCATACAATACAGTTAAATAATTATTAAAATGCACATTAATATAAATCTAATCAACTTTAAACTAGATAAATAGTAGTTTATGAAAACAAGAATAGCTATATACATAGTCAAATTGAGTCAGAGGATTAATAGTATAGGTACAATACTCTGGTACATAGTGGGAAGAATTTGTTCTTTTTTATTACTTGTATTGCTTATTGCGAGCTGTCTAGGGCCAGGCAGCCATACAAATTACTTAAATAAATAAATACCTGTGATATATATCAAAGCCAGCATTTATGCATTCTTCGTTACCTTTTCTTCTTTCTTAGTAGCAGTGAGGAGGAATCTGAATCTTTTACTTTAAATTTTGCCACAGACCACATTTAGAGTAAGATTAATCTCAGTTAAAGTTTATTGAATAATGACAGCTTTATAAATTAAGATTTGAAATTGGTTTGTCTCACTAAATCACGTACAGTAATAACCTTCATAGAAATCTAAATGGTGGTTACCCAAAATAGAAGGAATAGCTTTCTCTTCAGGATAGAAAGGAAATGTAGGAAACACAAGCCCAAATCTTAATTAAACTTGTTTTAAGAATAATAAACTGATTTATTGTTGATTCTGGATGAAGACCTACAAGCATAAGAGTTCAGAAAACGGTGGGAAAATATTTAAGTCTCCTGGGACATTCTTCTGCTGACTTAAAAAAATTACTATATTCTTAAAAAAGGAGTTCCATAGGAAGAAATCATGTATTATATTTTTGCCAAATATTTAATTGAGTTCATATAGATCTGACTTTAGATACTGATTTTTTGCCCTGCTACAATTATTAATTAACTGATCAATAGAAGAATCGTACTGTTTATTGCCAATTATTTATGCTGTATCGTTTCCTAGGGCCATTTTACATACTTTTAAGATTACTTTTGGTTATCACAGCTTATACTTTTTAAATATTTCATGACTTTTTATCCCCATTGTTTATAGTTCTGTTTCTCATTTGCTTATGCGTATGCAGTGCATTGCAGTAAAGAATAATGCTTTATGTATCTTATAAACATACTCGAATCCCAAAAGTTTATGGCATAATATTTTAAAGGAGAACATATGAGGATTGCGCTTTTTCTTCGTTCTTTTTCTCCTTTTAATGTGATTCAACTTATTACAGCATTAACAGCATCAGTTAACTGTAGATATATTTTTCAAAGTATACAAAAGCCTTGAAATGAATATCAACAACATGCCGTGACTTTTAGAATCTGTTCTAATGGTTCTAATAAATTTTCTACCATGTTTGGCTTTAGATCAAGGGTGCAACTATGTGCCAATGCCTATTTTAAGGACTCAGCATTTGACATGGCTGAATGTGCAATAAAGCCTTGATAGGTTGCTGCCAGGACAGCAAGTCTCTACTTGCAGATTACTTTAACAAAAATTGTTAATGCAGTACTGGATTCTCTCTTTGAATACTTGAGTTGAAGGTATAGAATAGAAGTACACCCACCCAACTCTTCATTTTCTTCGTAAATAGTACATTTGTTTTATAGATACAAGCGCTTTTGTTTAAAAATATTGTGAGACATATCTGCCAACCTGCAAATTTGCATTTTTTCTAATTTGCCTACAAATATAAAATCCCTTCTTTCATTCATTTCCATGGTTCTGTTTTTTTTAATATAGTTTTTATTAATTTATAATATGACATACAAAAATAAATATTAGGGAAATTAGGGAAGGGAAAAGGGAAGTTGATAGTGGGGGAAAGCAAGGGAAAAAGAAAAAAAAAAGCATTGACTTCCGACTCCTTTGGTGCAGTAAAATAAGGCTTTAACATCTACTCTCAACTTTTTATGTTTTCGTAATAATATAAACTAGCCATTTCTATAACAACAAATCTATCTCATCAGTAAAACCCAACATCAAAGTTTCATTTTTTTCCACCTCAAGCACAAAGTCCAGAAGCAGTTTCCAAGTAGAAATAAAGGTATTTGTGGGTTTATTTTCTTTAACTAGAACAGTCAATTTAGCCACCTCTGCTAACTCAATCAGTTTTTGCTGCCATTCATCCATTATTAGGATCAAGGTGACCTTCCATTTCTGTGTGTAAAGTAATCTTGCTGCTGTTAACATATATAACATCAGAGTTCCAAATACTTTTCCCAAATCTTGTTCCATTTAACCCAAAAGAAAAGACTCTGGTTTTCTTTCTATATTCACTTTAAGAATTTTCTGGATTAAGATACGAATCCTACTCCAATATTTCTTTGTTTTATCACACATCCACCATAAATGGTTCTGTTTTAAGACAAAATGGAAATGAGAAATAGCTGGCATGACAATCTTGGAAGTTTCTGTACTTATTGGACAACTACACTGTTTGAAATGATGGAGATTCTAGTCCAGCATATTAAAAGAGCACTAAACTTGGGGAAGACTGAATTAGTCTCTCTTAATCACTGCATTAAAGTCATACAAATAATAACTTAGAATTGAAACATCTGCAAGAAAACAGCTGAGCCTCAGAGAGCACCAAACAACTTCATGACTTAGAAATGTACAAATACATCTATTTTGGCTTTTTTGCCATTTACATTTATCATAAACATTTTGAAAACAAATTTGATTCTTTGAAAAGAAAAGCCTAGTGTAAAACCCCTCTGAAATATTATGGCACTATGACAAAATCATTGTGTTTCCTTTTGCAAAAGGAAGTGCAAACCAGTGATTTATACAGAAAAGAAGTGATTTGATGAAAAATGATTATTGTATCCTACTCTTTGATGATTTACTTTCAGTTGCCAGAGTTTTATATCAAAACATTCCTGTTTTAAACATAGGGTTGTGTGCAGTGCTTTAGCATGTCAGTGTTGCAGTAACATTTACACATTCTTTCTGATGGGCAACTACAGTAAAAAAAAGGAGGCCATTTCAAACTATCACTGTCAGATATCTGAACCATTATGCTCGTGCAGGCTTTTTTTTAAATGAATAGTTCCTTTTTTCATGCTTCAGTTACAGTATTATAGCAAACATTTTTGGTTCTCTATTCTGTAGGCAAGATCAAGATACACAGTTAGTGTTGCTTTCATATGAAGAAGAATATTCTGAACATGTATGTAAAATGATTCTTTTAATGAATATCCAATTAAAATATTTATAACAATTTGATAGGCAACCAGTTTAGGACTGATTTGCTATTGTTCTTTTAAATATATGAGAGATTACACATTTCTTTTTAAAAATAGCTAGTACACTCTTGAAAGATTTGAAGAAACACTGAGGATAAAAAAAATGTTGAAATCTTACTCAGTATGCACATGAACTATGTTTTCTGGTTGTAGCCTTTAAAAAACTGTTAAACAATTTGGAAGATATCCAGTAAAATTCAAACTAATGTTCTGGAACATGATAATAAGGCAATATAAATTAAAAGGGAGTCAAACTGTTTCTTCTTTTAGCTTGTATTTGCAGGAACTTGGCCCAGAGCTAGGATTCTTTGTTTGAAAATGCTTTTGTTGGTCTTCTGACATTATCTGTATAGACTTTTGCTTTAATGCCTTAATTGCCCTGCAGGTTTGTATACTGACGAGACCATTTTATGGTGTTGGCTTTCAAAGAGAGAATCAAGGATAGTGTAAGAACCAACTCCCCCTCCAGATAATCAAATTATCTGAAACAAAGAATTTATTTTATAAAGTTTGCATAATATGCCCCAATAGAATAATGCTGATATTTTCTTTTTTGTTAGTTCCATGCATAAAAACCTCAAAAGTGGCTTAGTATCTTTGTAGGAAATTATTTATAATCTAAGCCCAACAAACTCCATACTTGATTTCCTGTTTTTTTTCTGATGTCATTGAATTCTCTTAGGAGTTCTATGTTTTCAAAAGTTCATTAAGAGTACTCAAAAGTACTTTCTTCGCATGACAGGCAGGTAGACAAAATGCCTGCCAGAAAGCAATAGTAACTCACCTCAGTACAATTTGTATATAGCATATTTTGGAATGATAACTAAAGGCACTTTATGTCTATTGACTGTTGAACTATTAAATATGCAATTAATTTGATCTAGACCAGGGGTGTCAAACTTGCAGCATCATGTTGTCACGTGATGTATTGTGACTTTTTTCCTCCTATGCTAAAGCAGGGGGTGGGCATGGCCAGCACGTGATGCATCCAGCTGCAGGCCACGAGTTTGACACCCCTGATTTAGATTGATTTATTGAAACATGAATGGAGCTGTTTTACCATGTGTGTGTGATGCTTTTCCTTTCATATTTCTTATTTTACCAAGAATGGGTATCAAGTTATATTTTTACGATTTAAGGAAGACATGTTAAGATCCTTCCTTTATACAATCCACTATACAGGCATTTTCATCCTTCTTAACAATCCATTTTGTTAGATATTGTTATTCTGCTAAGATTTGAAAAACTACCATTAATTAACCATGATTTTCACTAAAATCTCTTAGCAAATTTAGTATAGCAACTTCCACAGGGCCACATGTTCCCCATACTGTACATGACTAAGCTCTTTGGGCTGATGTTTCATTGGATTCAGTTCTAAGCCTCTATCCTGGCAAAGGCATCCTAACAAAGACAAGGAAAATTACATATGCAGTAAAATATTTGTAATTACGAACATTCACATAAGAATTAGTTTGTAGTTCTAAATGAGCTATGTAGAGCATACTTCATGTACAATGGTACTTGGTATTCGACTGCTTTGAAACTTGTAAAATTTCGTACTCCACACGTTTTGATGCAAAAATTTTGTCCTAGTACTCAGTATTTGTTTGATACTTGACACACAAGGTAGAACTTGTCGATGTTGGTTGCCTTGTGACTAATATGTTATTCTTTATGGGAAAAATTGTTTGGTACTCATTGTGCCTCCCAGAAATAATTAACCATGGGTGCCAAGGTACCTTTGTATTTTTTTAGGCAAATATAGTGTTATTCCGTGTGATTTAATCCCCAGAAAGAAATGGGATTAAGCCAATTTCAATGATGTCCATTTGCAAAAGATGCAGTCATTTTATAATTATTTGAATAGTCCAGAACTTTTCAACTCTTTGTATCTTGCGGGACACAGAGATGGAACTTCCAGGTGGCATCTCACAATACTCATCCCATAGGTGGAACTCCTGAGATATGTCACAGGTTTCTAGGATATGAGAGGAGAAATCGAAGCAGTCCACCTCTAGTGATGATGCAGCATACCTATGGATATTTCAGAGCATGCAAGTGTGTTGTACTAGAGCAATTGATAATTGTTGGAATAGTGCAATGTCCTACTTAGGATATGCGTACTCTTCATATTCTTGATCTTTAAAGTAAAATATTATTGATGCTCGTTTTCTTTTTACATTTTAATTCAGATGCTGGCTCCAGCATTATTTATTTTATAATTATTTGACTCATTCTGCTTATAATTTTTAAACCTACCACAAAAGACAATAAGAAAAAAATGAACAAATAAACAATACAAAAAATGCAGAAATTTTAGAAACAGCTAAGAATTCTCTTATGCACTTAATAGAGGAGAGAGATGGGAAAGTTGTGGGATTGGATAAAAGATGTGTTCTACTGTGCCAGCACCAATATTCTGAGCCACCAGTTCACTGACAGTATTATGAATGTTTTGTCGTTAATGAGATTATGCTTTTGTAATTCTGTTTGTGCATTTTGGGTCTCAAATTTGTTCTTTTTAGAGCTTAATGTCAAATTTATAATTCTTTACTAAATCTAATATATTTTTGTTTGCAAAGCATTCTCATTCTGGCATGTGGTTTTTGTTTTAACAGAAGGCGAGTATATCAAGATGTTCATGCGGGGACGGCCCATCACAATGTTTCTTCCTTCAGATGTTGACAAATATTACGAAATCAAGACAGAGCTGCCCCCTGAGAAATTAAAACTGGAGTGGGTGTATCCTTTTTTTAAATTTTTTTTTTTTTTTAAGACAAACGAGTACAGACAAAACATAAAAACCATCAAACCATCTTCCATTTTATATACATACAATGTGTCCGTTGGTTACAAATCTTTTGTGCTATTCTTTCATAGTCATCACTCACAGTTTATATAGATTCTCACATTGTCAATCTAACATATGCTTATATATTTATCAGTTATTAATCATTCATGACTAAACTATTTATTCCATCATTTAAGTGAGATATTCTCAATTTTGTTACCAATATTATATTACACTTTCATCCAATGGTTATATATATTTATACTGTATTTTATCTCAATCTATTATACTTCTATTATGGAGTGGGTGTATCCTTATTGCACACTTCAAGGAAAACACTTTATATTTTTAATAGTTTGCTTTCCCTTCTCTTTAAAATCTGACTTCCAATTTTGCCTTATTTTAAGCTTTTTTTGGATAAAAATTAATAAATTATCTCTTAGGGAGAATAAAAATACTGTTGTCTTCTGTAACTCCTTGGATGTGAGTTTCCTTGCAGCAACCACTCACCAACTCAATTACTCTTATTGATTTTTAAAAAATAATTTCACAAAGATATTTCCCATAGTTACTGTAGAGCCCTATATTTCTTCATGCTGTTAAACACTGGATTACCATCACTTATAAAGACAGCAGTTGCCTTCTTGGATCAGGGAGGTGTCTGTCTTCTACAGATTAGGGAACTTTGTTGTTTGTTATTTTGAGGTCTACCTTTCCTTGTGTGTAATTTTTGCATGCCATCAGAATGTCAGACCAAAGCCATATACAAACTACATTTTCATGAATAGAATAGAATAGAATTCTTTATTGGCCAAGTGTGATTGGACACACAAGGAATTTGTCTTGGTGGATATGCTCTCAGTGTATATAAAAGATACATTCGTCAAGAGTCAAGAATCATAAGGTGCAACACTTAATAAGAGTCATAGGATACATTCGTCTAAATCAGGGGTGTCAAACTTGATTTCATTGAGGGCCGCATCAGGGTTGTGTTTGATCTCAGAGGGCTGGGGTGGGTGTGGCCAGCATGATGTCACTTGTGTTGAGGTGCGCCTGTGGTGGTCCAAGAGCTCTGCCAGTGAAAACAGAAGTCCGTGCAATGGGCTCCTGCAACCCTCTGCCAGTGAAAACAGAATTGGGAGTGCTGACAGTGCCCCTTGTGAGCTCCATTTTCCGCTGCGACAGCTTCCTGCAACCCTCTGCCAGCAAAAACGGAGGTTGGGAGTGCCACCCTCAGCCCTCGTGAGCTCCATTTTTGGCTGCGATGGCCTCCTGCAACCCTCTGCCAGCGAAAAGGGAGGTCAGAAGGAGCGCACAGAGCGTTCCCTAGCTCTGTTTTTTATTTATTCTATTTATTTATTTATTTGTTAAGCAAGTATTAGATAATAGATAAGTATAAACATGATTATGAATACATGAAATGGATACGAATAAAAAGGAACATTAGGACTGGTTACATTGCTGGCAGAGGCACTGCGGGTCGGTCCTTTGCTGTTTCCAGGGCCCCCCTGCAGGCCAGATCTAAGCACTCCATGGGCTGGATCTGGCCTCCAAGCCTTGAGTTTGACACCCCTGATCTAAGCCATTGAACATCATTACTCATCTACAATCTCAGATTTATTTATTTTATTGTCAAAAGCTTACAATATAACAGAAACAAGAATAAACATAAGTTTAAATACAAGAAATAGGAACTAATAATTGGGGACAATAGGACATTAGGCACGATTGTGCACGTATGCACACCCCTTACAGACCTCTTAGGAATGGGGTGAGGTCAATAGAGGGTAAGGAGTAAAGGAGTAGAGGTTTGAGCAGGTGACAACGGAATCAGGTAGTGAGTTCCAGACATTGACCACTCTGTTGCTGAAATCATACCATCTGCAATCGAGTTTGGAGTGGTTTACATTTAGTTTATATCTGTTATGCTCTCTAGTGGTGGTGTTGTTAAAGCTGAAATATTCATTAACTGGTAAGATGTTGTAACATGTGATTTTATGTACTATGCTTAAGTCTAATCTTAGTCGGCATAGTCCAAGGTTGTCTAAGCCAAGAATCTCAAGTCTGGTGCTGTAGGGTATTCTGTTGTGAACAGAGGAATGTAGTACTCTTCTGGTAGAATACTTCTGGACTCGCTCAGTTGTATTTATATGATAAATACAGATGCAGGAAAGAAAATGCTTAATGTGAAGACCACCCGATGAGTTTGAAAGATCAGAGTAGCAAAATGAATGGTATCATAATTTTTAATGTTACAGAAAGAAAACTGTTTTACAGTGGATCTCAGACTATCATCCCATTTTAATGGTGAATCATGTGGAAGTAGGAAAACTAGACTACCTTTCAAATAAATATTGTACATGTGTGGACACAAATATGTGAATGCAGCATTGATACATTTTTAATTGGGTAACAAGCAGTACTATAAACTGAATATAAACTCAGTTTCTTCACATATGTTACTTTTTCAGCAAGGCTGTGCACAGGGATATTTGAAAAAGTGGGAAAAATTGACAAAAGCACTACCACAATACAGGCTCCACCTCTTTTGCATTGTGATGTAACATACTTTTATTGAAGGGGCAGAACTTACAGAGGAACAGTATTTTTCATTACTTTGAAGGAAACAGTCTTACGAATGCTTCTGCTGCTGTAAAGAGAGGCAGAGCTAGTGAAGGAATACAAATGTTATCAACAAAATAGATAATACATGAAATCTGGGGAAAATATAAAAGATTCAGAATAACTGCAGCATGATTCTGTGTGCTATAAGGCAGTACAGTGGAACATTTTGGCAGGCTTTCATAATTCTATAATACACGGCAACAATAGAGTTCTAATAGTCCTTACATTGACTATTATTCCCTTACATAACTGACTTGTCTTGTGGGGCTGACATCCTTTCAGTTCATGAGTGTCAGTTTAGGCTAGACTGATTTGTTGTTAAATATCTTGTAGATCAGCGATCCCCAACCTTTGCGGCTTGTTGGCCTGGCTTGTGAGGAGAGGGGAGTTGATTGTGCACATGCATGTATGCCGGCCCACAGCTCAGGCAGCCCATCTGTGGCCCAGTCATATATTTGTTTTAAGAATTCATTATCACAAAGTGGCATAACATTAAACATGGAAAATAAAAATGTCAAGGCAGAATGTACTTACTAGCTTACTAATTATGTTTGGTATTTCAGATTTTGACTATTGAATTATTCTATTTCAAATATAAATTTAAAATTAACTTTCTTCTATTGAAACCTTGAAGGTCATAATCAGTATTCTAGATGTCTTTCCCCTTAAGACAAATTTCTGGAATTTTTGAACATTACTTTTAGAGGGCCTTGTAAAACTAATACAGTTTAAGGTCTGCAGCATCAGGAAATCTTGCTGACATATATTCTGGAATAGAACAGGATAGGATAGGATAGGATAGGATAGAATAGAATAGAATAGAATAGAATAGAATAGAATAGAATAGAATAGAATTCTGTATTGGACACACAAGGAATTTGTCTTGGTGCATATGCTCTCAGTGCTGAAAAATGGATTAAGTTACATAATGAAAAGTCCATTATTTTGGTTTATAGATGGACATGTTTTCAGAATAGTCTCCTATCTCTTACTATAGAGTCAGAGATATTTTCTCCATCTAAAGAGTCATTTTATCCCCATAAAGTATATAATCTTTATTAATTACATTCTACATTTTTGGGGCAATATATAAAAAACAGTATGTAGATATAATAAATGTAAATACCAAACATAAGAGCTAAACAATACAAAACTTTTTAAAAGATGTATTTCAACATTTATGTCAGCAGGAATGCAAAAATGATTTCATAAATACTAAAAACTGAATTGAATTGTGCAGCTGTCAGACGAGCTTGAAAAAATATATCAGTCTTGTGAAATGATAAATTTCAGTTAGAAGTTTCAAAGGGACTTTCAATTGTCTGTAAGAAAACAGCAGATTCAGATACCAATGTGGACTCCAAACAAGTCTCTTAGGCACAAAATTCCAAGGAGTGGAGTAGAAGGGCATGTCAAATTCTTAAGACTATATAGGCAGCATATGAGAGAAATGTTACCATAAATGTTTATAGCACAAGCTTCCATCATTAATGCTGATTCATTTTGAAAAACCTTGACATTAAAAAAAAAAGATATGGTTATCGTGGCAGGGACTGTCGAGCTAATGTTTACCTCTTACCTACTGGAGAAATAGTATATTTTATAGCATCTGTGGTAATATTGTTTAATTATGAAGAGCGGACTCAGCGTCATTACTTGGGTCATACGGATTGTGTTAAATGGTTAGTATATGCTTCCATTATTCATGCTTCAGTTATTGTTAAAGAGATAGTTTCATGCTATTTGCCATGTACCTGGTTTCCAACATCCAATATGCAAATGTGCCAAGAACAATGATGAAGATACTTATGTACCATGTGTAAAATCATGTGGTTTCTTCCAGAATTAAGAGGCATTCTTTTTCATTTTTGATTTTATTGAAGGATTTACCAGTCCTATGTTATTGTTTCAGCTGTTCCTTGGTAAAAGGTACTTAAACTAGTATAATCTGCACTCTCTCCATATTGCCTCAGCATTAATAAGTGATTAAGTTATGAATTTGTATACCTAATTAAGTTTTAAATCTTTTTCCACTATGAGCAATCCCTAGTTTTAATACTCTCCTTAGAAAATAGTGGTGTAGTAAATATAAAATACAAATATTTTCAGGTAGTTGAAATCAAAATATTGATGTGACAATTTAACTGGACTTTTGCTAACATTTCTATCAGTTATAAATTTTTTATTTTGAAAGAGAAAAATGTGAAGTCTTGATTGTGCCTGTGTGCTGATTGTGGATCACATGAGCAAGATGATAAAAGTCCATCAGGGTGGCACAAAACAAGTCCTGTTTAACATTTTGAATAGAGTAGTCTGGATTCATAAACAGTATGCTGCTATTTCCCTAAAATATACATGGACATATACTGACAGATACTTTCCTCCAATTTCAGATAGGAAGTTAGAGTGAAAGAATGCAGTGTTTCTAACAAGATTATTTCTTCTAGCCTTGCAGTTCATCCAGACAAAATCAGGATAGCAACTGGACAGCTAGCTGGAGTGGATAAAGATGGAAGAGTAAGTTTTTAATGATTTTAAGGCACTATAAAGCGCTATATAAATCTAAGTACTATTGCTATTGCTATTTATCTCAATAATTGGTTTCTGATTCTGGAAAGAGTCTTGGGATTTTTTCATTTTTACTATTGCATTTGTCTGATTAATAATTCAAAGGTATAATTTGTGCATGTTATCTTAAATTGCATTATGCAATGTGTATTTCCCAAAGAAGTCTCCAGTTGACCACATAAATCTTGAAAAGTTTATTTTAGCCGGACTTAGGCTTGTCTTATGCCATTATTAAAGGAAGATGTGCAATGGGAAGGAAAACATGAAAAAGCTCTATGATATGAATGAATTTACATTGCATAGATCTGAATTACTGTCTATTTTTTTCAATAAATGTCCTTAATCTAAATACTGAGGTATTACTGTTCAACTCTTTCCTTACTTGTATTATTTAAAACATTTCAGTACTTTTTGATGTGTTTATGGCTCAGTGATAGTTGGAAACTGCAGCCTTATATTCATTTATCTGAGACATTTTAGACTAAATATTGATAATATTATTGTCTTCATACAAATCAATATCTGCTTACTGGAAGGGCCTCTTTTTATCTTTTCAGTAATCACCTGTTTCAAATTATTTTTACTTACAGCCTTTGCAGCCCCATGTTAGAGTATGGGATTCAGTAAGCCTAATGACTCTACAGGTTATTGGTCTTGGGACTTTTGAACGTGGAGTGGGATGTCTGGATTTTTCAAAAGCAGTAAGGAAAATGTCATGCCTTTGTTTAACAAACAGTGTATTATGTGTACAGCTGAGTGTGTCTATATAAATAGTTGTGAATATTTTGCTCACCTATTTTAACATTGCATCTAGCAGAGCTATTCCCAGCCTGATATCTTCCTGTGTAGACACTAATGAAGCTATGGATATTTATTTATACAAGGAGCTCTCTTCTTGAAGTCAATTTTCTGGCATTTCCAATGCCAGTGTATCTCATTCTTTTTTATACTTGGTTTGTATCCATTATTTTCCTTATTTACTCATTAGCAATGATTGTTCCAAGAAACTGTAGTTTTAGGAACAAAGCTGCCTCCAACAGTTACTGGTAGTATTGCAATTAGAGCTGCCTTAAAGAGTTGCAGTCAAGTGTTTGATTTCACCCCACACACTGTGAGCCATCTTTTTGGAATTGGTAGCAAAACTAGTCATCACTGGATTATAACAGAATGTCATGGATCAGGCAAATAAACTATATTTTATTTCTGACTTAACTAGATATTTTATATGATTAATCCAATAATAAACTATAGTGGTAACTATAGATATATGAATAAATAGCCATTTAGAGTTGCAAGCATAGAAGGCATATAAATGAATAGATAAATAAATGATGCTATATAATCTGACTGCCTAGAACAGAGTGAAGACTATTATTGGTTCTCAATTTCAGTCTGTTTGATCTACGATCAAAAATGATAAAAGTGTTCATATTCAACAGTTTCTAGAATCCCAAGGTTACTCCTCTCTAGCGAATAGAAAATTATTTATTGTTCAGAGAAGGGAATATAACTCAAAGTAATACCTGGCAATATAGCTTAATGTGATATATTTACTTTACCATCTATAGAAAGCTTTCTGTCGTATAAGAAATCTATTCTTAGCAAGCCCTGATACAAAAGTTTAATTTAAGTTCTGAAGCTGATTTAAATGTTGACACATAGAAAAAAACAACTTTGTTTTGCACTTTTGCCCTTTTACAATTATAAAGTATGCTGTTCCTTAAAATAATGCTGTTCCTTAAAATAATATCCTTCTATTATAGTAGTGCTTACAGTATAAAAATTGCAATAATAAATAATTGGCTGTAATAGATGAATAGTTTACAAGTCTTATTAATTAGAATTACAATTAGCATTTCATATAATACAACTTTATGAAATTTATCTTATTTTATCTGTCATGAGTAATTATCTTGGTTTATTTTAGTGCCATTTTATTGGAGTGTTAGTTGTAGAACTTACAATTTGGCCACAGTAGACAGTATTCTCTAAGGAGAAGCAGAAGCAAAAAATAGCTACTATTTATTTATCTGTTTTTTAGTAAATGTATGAAGCCCTGCTAATTAATGTTTTGAGGTTATAACATATTTACAAGGTTTCTGACTAAGAGATATGTTATTTATTAAAAGCCAAGATAGGAAAAAATGTACTGTGGATGGCAGTAAAAACAACTAAAAGGCTGAAAGATCCATGTACAGGCATTTGAGCTGAATTTTCTCATGTGCTATGTTATTCATATGCCCAAAAATATTTTTTCATCTTTTCTATCAAACATATATCATCATAGGGTTTAAAAGTTGACCATTAGTTTTAAGGAAAGAAACTCACTTAATTCAGTTTCCACTTACTAATTTTGTCTTTTTTATTCCCCTTATACAATATGAGTATTTTTATAGGAAAAGGGAAAAGAGCATTTAAATGGTATTTTTTTAATTATGTATTTTCAAATGTTGTGCTGGAATTTATTGACACAAATGCATTATTTCATTTGCTATTTTTCACTTTTACTAGTTTAATACAGAGAAGGGAAGGGAAGAGGAAAGAAGGAAGGAAGATAAATCATTCTTACAGTTCTATATGAGCATTTCATATTATTATCCATTCCTAATCTACATTGCCAATAATTGCACAATTATGTTTTATTGAATTGATAAAATCTGTGGAAGTTTTTGGTACTTATACTTTATCATTGATTTATCATTTGTTTATCACTGACTGTACAGACTGTCTCAATTACCTAATAGTTAATACTTCTTAATAGTTCACTCTAATTCTTTATTCCATTCAGTTGTTAAATCTGCATTTCAATTGTAAATGATCAACTGCATTTTATAAAGACCAGAGTGAACTTTAGGCATTAGAGTAATATAAAAAAGAATGACTTTTCTCATGCTATATTGTTTCTACTTCTAGCTGAAGAATTTTACAAGAATTTTACAAGAATTTTCCCTAGCAGGGAAATTTTGGTTTAACCCATCATGAAACAATTCTAAAACACATAGATAGTAATTCATATTAAAGTCTGTATAAACCCAATCTTAATGCAAAGCCACTTGATTTAGGTATTTGCATATGCATGGAGCATAACTTTGTTACCTATACTAATAATACTAGTATTCCAAGGAACTATGACTGAAACAAAAGCTGCATCAACATTCACTTTTAGGTGAGAGTCAAATTTAAAAATAAAGCTGACTCTAAAAAATGACTTCATCTGGCTCATGTATTTTATCTTTACGCATAAAAAATGAGGTTGAAAACTATTGCATATTGTAACATTCTTAAACATGATGACATTATATAACAGGATGACGTGAATTTTATTATTAAAACTTCTTTGCAAGGATTCGGGTACACATTTGTGTGTGGTTGATGATTCTAATGAACACATGCTAACTGTTTGGGACTGGCAGAAGAAATCAAAAGTAGCAGAGATAAAGGTAAATAATGCTTAGATGTATTAATTAAAGTTGCCCAAAATGTATTGAATCTGCTTGGTAATATCTTATTGGGAATTTGAAAAATTTCAAAACAAATAGTTGCTATGTGAATAATGTTAAGTTCAATTGTCCCTCTTGGTAATTTTTCTAATTTTTCAGAGAGGAATGTTTGTGTTGTGGCTAAAGCAAGAAACAATGCCTTCGGTATGTGTCACTCCAGTGATACAATTACTCAACTTATAGCATATCTCCATTCCACTAAATGAATTTGTCAGTTGTACCAAATAGCTTTCTGTCAATAGAGACAGAAGACACCAGTTGGTTCCAATGACTTATATATTTAAAACAGTATAAGCATTCTTGGAAAACTTTCATCAAATGCATGAAGTGTTTTTATTTTTATTTATTTATTAATCATATGTATATAGCTGCCCAACTGACCAAAGACGATTTTGGACAGCGCCCAACAGACTTAGTTAATTTAGTTTTTTAAGTTAATGGGAAAAAGCATTTGTGAGAAAAGGACATGATAAAGAAATGAAATTAAAAAATACAAACTATGGCTTCTGTTCATGAATCAAAATAATGGGATGTATTCTCCGTTAGACTGCTGTGAGAGTCCAGCTCAGGGTAGACTCCGCCTCCTTTGTCATAGGACTGAGTCTGTCACGCTGTTAGCCTTGCCTCCATTGCCATGGTTACCCAGCTTTCGACTCAGTCCCTCATCAGAGTTAGTCATGTTTTCTCTACCTCTCTTATTTGAGAGCTTGAGAATCGTGTGTTTGGCAAGCTGACTTTGTTTAAACAGCAAGAAAGTTGGAATTACGCTCCTGAGGACACGGTAGAGCCAGCGATGCTGCAAGGGGTGGGGAGGGTTCTTCCCCCCCTCCTGAGTGATTCCAGGGCTGGGGATTTCTCCTGGCGCTGAGGGCACTCGAGCGGCCATCAAGAGACATTGTGAGTGATTGCAGAGAGCGAGCAGGGTGGCGATAGGAGCTACATTGCCTCCAGCCAGGAAAATTCCTCTCTTTTAAGCCGCAGATTATTCCTGCGCTGCCGAAACAAACCCCTTGCAATCTGCGCCGAACAGCTGATAGGGGCTAACGGCTGGGCATGGTAGTCCGGTCTCCTGACCGTCTAAAAGGCCTCACAGCATGCTGTCAGTTTGCCTTTGAAGGGGAGACGAAGTCATCAGACATTAGAGACTTTATTAGACAGGATAATGGAAGGGGATTCAGGTCATGAAGAGGCCCTTTCCCCCACTGTAGTAAAGGCTTCTTCTAGGGCTAAAAAGAAGTCCAAAAGACACTCACCAGTGCAAGGGGCAGCGGCCAGAATCAAAGCCAAGGCAAATGAGCAAATCTGCTTCCTTATTGTGTTTTGTGTTTCTGTGTACATAAGCAGTTCTCCAGTTACTTATAAGAACCAAAACTTTAGTGATGACAACTCCCTTTTTTCTTTTAAAAGACTACAAATGAAGTTGTCCTAGCAGTAGCTTTCCATCCAACTGATAAAGATACAATAATAACATCTGGCAAATCTCATATCTTTTTCTGGACGTGGAATACAAATTCATTAACAAGGAAACAAGGAATATTTGGGGTAAGAATCTTTATATTGGGCAAATTTCCTGAAGTTGTAAATTAGAATTTTTGAAAGTACATTGATTACATTATATCCTTCCCAAAAAAGCCTTAGGGGGACTCTTCTTCGTAATAATTCTTACACAGAAAATAGGAGATTTAATAGCATGTAATGTTTATGTGTGTGTGTGTACAGTATGTATGTATACATGTGTGTGTGTGTTTGTGTATATAACAATAACAATAGCACTTAGACTTACATACCACTTTATAGTGCTTTAAAGTGATTAACAGAGTCAGCATATTGCCCCCAACAATTTGGGTCCTCATTTTACCCACCTCGGAAGAATGGAAGGCTGAGTCAATCTTGAGCCTGGTGGGATTCAATCTGCCAAATTGCAGGCAGACAGCTGTCAGCAGAGGTAGCTTGCAGTACAGCACTCTAATCATGGCGCCACCAAGACTCTTGGTGTGTGTATATGGATGTATACACCCTCATCCAGATAGATAGGTATAGAGATATAGAGATATATAAATAGACACACATAAATATATTTGTATGTATGTTAACATGTTCTAATAAGACCATGTACCAAGCCCAGTAAACCTGTCTGAACTGAGGTTATGTGCCGGTGTTTGCATATATAGTTCACACAGAAAGCCCTAAATATATTCTCTTGTTTTTCAGAAATATGACAAACCCAAATTTGTTCAGTGCTTAGCATTTTTAGGCAATGGAGAAGTTCTCACTGGTGATTCAGGTGGGATATTGCTTATATGGAGCAAAACTACTGTAGAAGGCACATTAGGAAAAGGATCAAAAGGTATCATACTTATTCTTTACAGATTTATCTGTATCATGAAAATATATTTCAAGTTTAATAAAAATGCAATAAATATTGGAGATCAAATGATGTTTGTATGTTTCTGAGAATGCAGATAGCCTGTTTTCAACAAAAGTATTGATGTAATACTATACTATACTAAATTCTATCAGTCTTTAGCTTTTCATGGCTAGTTTTTCAGTTGAATGTACATTAAAAGTAATAAAAAAAAGAATTTTAAACCCCTGCTGAGCATTTTAGATTAATTTTGTTTCAAGTTATAAATTTCTCGGCAGACTTTTCTAGTTTTAATATCTAGAACAAACTGAAATATAATTGAGGAATATTTTAGAATCAGGGTAGATAAAAAGAATAGTCTAGAATTAGCTTAAAAACTTGCTGCCACAAACTGCGGCTAAGATCTGCAACTACAGGTTACTACATTACTGTCTATTTCTAATGGTGTTTACGTGCTAGTTTCAAATCCAGAAATTCTGAAGTTGTTCTTTGCCATTGAATATTTGTTGCAGGGAAGTAATACATATTGAAAAAGACAGATGATACAACAGTAAACTGTTGCCTTCTAGTCCTCTTTGTGGACTTCCTGACAACATTTTATTCTGAATGCTATTAGAATCTTTGATTAGTTATATCGTCAGTCTTTTCCAATATGGCTATTCATAATTATCACTCATGAAAAATATAAATATATATAAACAGATTATACAACTTGCTATTATAGCTGATCAGGACTTAGAATAAGAAATGTACATGAGCAATGCAGTGTTTCTAACTTAACATATGAATCGTAACATTGGATAAAATATTTTCATAGAATCCTGTTTCTTCTGAGCTTGGTGGTTTTTATGCAAACATTTCATTGCCCAAACTAGGCAACATCATCAGTGCTAATAAGGCGTGGTATTTGCTTTCAGTTTATATTCTACTGACTTGCAAAGACAGTAGAACCCCGAGCTACGAATATTCTCCTTTATCAATATTAATTTTCATATGAATAAACTTTTGAAAGAAAGAGAAAAATATAATGTAGAATTTTAGCAATACTTAACCTGGCCAATTATCAACTACTGTAACCAAACCTTGTTTTAATGTTAATGTTTGACTTTTAAGTTAAATATGCTTTAGAGCTTATATTTCATTTCAATTAAATTTTTTAGAAAAGAATTATTACTAGCAACCAGGAAAATGCATGTCTGGCACTGTTGAGCTCTAAGGTAGTTCTTAAATCCAAAGATAATTATTTTCTTTGGCACCTAATTTAAATGCTGGACTGTAAATAGGCATGCCAGAAAAAACAGTTACAATACATGACATTTTACCTGCAAATGTATATTTTCAGTGAACTTTGTTTCTAAAGAAAATACTAATGTAAAAGCATAATTATACCATGGATAGTGCATTTAATATTATAATAACTGAAAAACAAATAATATGTTATTATATACAGCAAATATTTTATAGTTAAAACAATATTTAAATAGATCCAGGTTTTGTTGAGTTGGCCTTTTTATGAATTTACCATGAGGTTAATAAAGATTTGGTCTTGGTAAGACCAAATGGTAAATATGTGTCACTGCATATATCTAGAAAAAAACTGTATATCTTTGTAAAAATAGTCTAAATGAAGTATCCATTTTGCACTTTACTTGGATTTTTACACCAAATTTTGAAGTTAAGCATACATTTGCTTTTTAATTTGTGTTCTAGAATGAATGATAACTGATTTACTATGACTGGTAGATGACCTTTTAAGTATTAATCTTAAAGTTTAATAATGTTACTCAGAAGTTTCTAAATATAAATATTTATACAAAACATTATATGCAAAGCCTTTATGTACTAATTCTTTTTGTATCTCACACTTAATTCCAGTTCAACCAGCACATTTGTTGATGGTTTATATAGATGTTACAATTAGAAGTTTGTTAGATATGAACACTGAAAAGGAAAACTTACATGAGATAATTCAGACTAAATATTTATTTTAATCAAAATTGGTAAATAGTATATGATTAGTGTCTCAAATCCAATCTGGATTAATCTGGAAGTTAAGTTAGATATAAAGTAAATGTGTCCAAAATTTGGAGCTTTAAATTGATTTATATGGGTACTATAGAAGTCAGTAGTAATTTATTTTATTTTTTAAAAACAAAATTACAAATCTCTATTTACATTAACAGCATTCGTGTCATTATTAATACATATATCTCCTTTTATACCTAAATATCAATTCTTATTTCTATCTTCCACCCATTTGTACCACCTATCCCAAACCGCATAATAGTCCGAATCATCTTTGCCTTTTAATTCCGCTGTGAATTTATCCATTTACACAAAGTCCATTATTTTTTGTATCAAATCTTCTTCAGATGGTATCTTTTCTTTTTTCCATCCCTGTGCGAAGGCTTTTCTCGCCACCTTTATAATACATATAATGATGTATCGGATGACCTTGCTAAATTTTCCCTTAATTATTCCTAGTAAAAATATTTCCGATTTGAGTTCTAATTTATATTCTGTAATTTCTAATAGCCATCTTTGTATCCTCATCCAATATTTTTTAACTTCTGGGCATTGCCACCACATATGGAAAAAAGTTCCTTCTTTATGTTTACACTTCCAACATTCTGCTTTTGTATTTGGATACATTTTAGCCAGTCTTGCTGGAGCTAGGTGCCATCTACAAAACATTTTGTACTGATTTTCTTTAAATGCTGTTGACAATGTCAGTTTACAGTTACTAATCCACATTTTTCCCAATCCTCTAAATTTATATTGTGACCTACGTTTTTTGCCTAGGCAATCATTGATCCCTTTACTATTTCTTCTTCTAGTTCCACTTCCAATAAATAATTATGCATTCTTGTTATAAATTTTACCTCCTTGCCTGTCAAAATTTGGTCCAGTTGTTGCAAATCCTTTTCTATCGCTTGTTCTTCTAAATCTTTTCTAAATTTTTTCTGCATATGTAAATATGACTACCAATCTATAATTATATCTTGTTCTTTTAATTTGTCAATTCTTTTTAGAGTCTCCTGATTATCTGATCATTCTTTATATCTAATCTTTTTTTTGTATCCCTTGTATTTGGTTATAGTATTGCTTCCGTAGGTGAAACCCAATTTGGTATTTTCATATAATATTTTTTTTTACCTTTCCCAAGTTTGTAATAGTGATTCCCTTATCAAATGTCTGTGGAAGTATGAATGAGTCTTGTTTTTTATCCCATAGAAAGGCATGCCACCCTGCTTGAAGATCGTGGCCCTCAATTGCTAATATTCTTTTATTTTTTAAATTTATCCACTCCTTTACCCATAATAGAATTGCCGCTTGGTAATATAATTCCCATTTTGAAAGTTCAAGGCTGCCTCTACTTCTACTATCTTGTAACATTTTAAAACTTATTCGTGCTTTTTTACCCAACCATATAAATTTTGTAACTATCTTATTTAGTTCCTGAAAAAAATTCTTATCCAATTTTATAGGAATTGTCTGAAAATAATATAGTAGTTTTGGTAGAATATTCATTTTTATCGCTGCTATCCGTCGAGAGAAAAAATCGAAGAAAAAAAGTCGGTAGTAATTTATGACTATAAAACTTCAGTTCCTTTTCTTTTCAAGTACATAGGTTGGGAATATATGTGAAAAGGCACTAAGGGAGCTAACAGCAAAAGAAGTTAACTCCATCTCTTCCATCTAGAGGGCAGGACACAAGACTACTTCCTATGTTGTAGAGGAAATCTCTTCTCTTCCTTTTCAGACTTTACTTGATCTATGGAGCAAAGTCCTCCAAAGACAGCAGAAGCTAAGCACCATTCCCAACAGGAAGTGGTGAGCTGTAGCATTGGCATCAAGCTTGAGTACATTAAAGCCAAACTGAGAACTTCTACACACACACACACACACACACACACACACACACGTAATTAGGTTGACACCAGCTCCTGCAATCTTCTGATGACTCAAAGAGCAAAACACCACACAGCGTTATCAGCTAGAGCCCTCGGATGGCAGGGTACATCGATCCAATGAACATGAATTTGGGTGGGCTCCCGAATATAGTGGAGGATGGGGGGAGGGCTAATGTGCTGTGATTCATGGGGTCGCAAAGACTTGGGCACAACTTAGCGACTGAGCAATAATTTATCTCTTTCCTATTGGTTCCTTCTTTGATGACCAAGAATATAGTTGAATTAACTGTGAAGTATATTTTTGATCACGTAAAGATCTTATAGTCGCCATGTAGAAGAGGGCAAAACCAGTGCAGAGAATTCAAATGACCAAGGGTAAATTTTCTAAATATTTTCCTGTGGTTTATGAATTACTGAGTATTGTTCTTCCATTTCTTTTTATTCTTGCAATTGGCTATTTTTTTTGTTAAGTTGAATTAACAATGAAGATGTTGAGTTACATTCTTCACTAGTTAGTTTTTGCAGCTATTGGATGGGGGTATCTTTTACAAGTTAAGATCTGGGGTTGCCTTTTACCAAAAAAAGGTAAATTCCTCTTGGATCCATCTTTTAGTAAGCAGAAACATCCAACTATGTTTTTAAATGTTTTGCTTAAGTAAATGTAAGCATGTCTGCAGAATTATTATTATTTATTAAAATGTATTATAGCCGTCCTGTCCAAAAGAAATTTCACATTTTTAAAAACTGTCTTTAGATTTCTAACTAACAGAAGTAGCATCAGTAGCTCAATTTTCATTTTCTTTTTTTAATTTACACATGTATATCACTCTCCTGATTCTTTTATCTTCTATTAAAAATTAGTCATCAAATTTAATTTTTAATATAAGGAGACTGTCATGTAGCAGTTATTCAGGTGTAGTTTGACCAGACTGAAGAATTGCTACCTTTGTTCAACTTGAAATTCTACCTTCCTTCAAACATCTCTTATTGATACATATAGCACTAATTATTTCTTATTTATCTAAATAATATTTTAAGCTGGTTGGCAAATACGCTGTATTGGCACTGTACTGTTTCTTACATGATTACAGGTGTGTATCAAATCAGCAAACAAATCAAAGCTCATGATGGCAGTGTGTTCACACTCTGTCAAATGAGGAATGGAATGCTGCTAACTGGAGGTGGAAAGGATAGAAAAATCATTTTGTGGGATCATGACTTGAATGCTGAAAGGGAAATAGAGGTAAGAAAAATAACTGGTGAACAAATAATGGGAAACTGCTTTTGAGCTGAGATGAAGGAAGCTGAAGAGCAGGCATTAATTAAGATTAGAGAAGCTTAAAAAAACCTCTCCTCTCTTCATAGCTTTATTCTCTTTATAGGTTAAGATTAGAAGATTCCTCTTCTGCAGGAATCTGGGATAAATTGCCATCTCATTGGTATAAGAAAATATTGCTTTTGGTATTAACTTATGGGATACAATAATAGTTGTGTTCTTTTGCGTTAATTTTAGGTAATGAAATTAGGTAATTTATTAGGTATAATAACTTGACATTTTATCTCTACAGAGAGCAAAACAAACAATATGGATTTATTTGAAGTTTTGTAATCTGTATGGAAAGATCTCTTATGCTTTCTTACAGTTATTGTCCAACTCAAAAAAACAAAATGAAAACAAGTTGTGAGACAGCAAGCAAAAAACAATAAAACCCAATAATTATAGTTTACAAATCGTAAAACAAAATATAGACATGTTAAGAAAAATAAAATCATACCTTAAAATTCTAAATAGTACAGGACCGTTTTTGAAAATCCCCTCATCTGACATTGATAACTGTCAGATATTGTATATTAAAGATAATTTGCTTTGAATTTAGCAAAAATACAGTTTATTTTATTACAGTGATCACTGTAGGTGCTTTTAATTGCAATTAAAGGGAAAAGGAAATAATTTCAAAACAGTTATTTTAAAAAGATGGTCAATAAAATTAGTAAGTAGATGCCAATTTGATATATGTAGTCAGTTAGTGAGGTAGCTTTTACTAGCTGCAATGATAGTTAGCATTATTTTGTGCTTGTAGTAGTAAAATATGAAACTAAGTTCTATCTTCCCTGAAATAAGACTGGATTGGAAACAGTGATTGTAACAGGGAAAGAACAACAATGTCAAAACATTATTTTTAAAAAATGCATATTTATCAATCAAATCATGTAATATACATCACATATCTTTGAAAAGCGAAGGAGAGAGATTAAAATAAGAAAAGTAATAAAAGGATGATGAAGGAAACTGAATCTATTTGAGATTTGTTTGCACAAAGAAAGATGATTGTGACCTTCAGTATTTTAGAGTATTATTATGCTTTGTAATCTATAAAATGGATTTCAAGGAAATATGATTTCCATAGGTTCCTGATCAGTATGGGACAATAAGAGCTGTAGCAGAAGGCAAAGCTGATCAATTTATTCTTGGGACATCAAGGAATTTCATTTTGCGTGGAACATTTAATGATGGTTTTCAAGTGGAAGTACAGGTATGTCCCTTTCTTCTCTTTAGATTTATAGATGTTTGATATATTTTGTTTGCTATATAATTATGGATATCTGTCCATTCATTAACCTTGTGTTTTTAGGGCCACACAGATGAACTCTGGGGCCTGGGAACACATCCGTTCAAAGACCTGTTCTTAACTTGTGCTCAAGATCGTCAAGTTTGTATGTGGAATTCAGTGGACCACACTCTTGAATGGACCAGGCTACTAGATGTATGTGCCTCAACCTTTGTGAGAATACTAGGCATAGTTATGGGGTATTTTCTAAATAGATATTCTATGTCAAGAGAAAATGAAACAATAGGGTTGCTGTTTTTTGCAACAACAGCATCATTTCCATTTTAAAAAAAGCTTTGATTTACTATATCTTATTTTACATAGATCAGTATCAAAGCAAGGAGCTGAAAAGGTCCTGTTCCTCCTTAACATCACTGCATCATTACCATGTCACTACAGTTTTTGGAACAAAAACAAAGTATTAAATGCAGCCTCAAGCTAAAAACGGTTGCCCATCTCTGGTCTATCAGTCAGAAATAAAGTATAAGCTTTGTATGGAAGGTCATTCTTTGGAATCTTAAGTTCAAAAGATTTAGCAGTGAGGGATGGCCACAGTTTATGTCTGAAGACCACAGGGGAGTGGGAATGAATAATTCCTTTGGTCTTTTAGCTGCCAGCTGGTCTAGCTGGAAAAACCTGCTGAGAATGATCCTACAATGATGCAAAATGTCTCTTAGAGTAATCAGTTAGTTATTTAAACTGAAGATGAATGGGAATGTTTTGCTAAATTATTTGATAAGTAAAAACAATGCCTTTAAAATGGTTCATAGTTGCCTTGGCATTGATCCCTAAATTAGTTTTAGTAAATTTTGATGTGATCTTCAGATTGCATAGATTAGTTTAAGCTCATGAGGTTAAAATCAGTATAATATAATGGGTGACATATGTTCCACATATGTGGAGTAATTTCAAAGCATGTGCCTTCATAAACTGGAACTGTGGAATTCGCTCCTATTTACTTCTCTTAATCCAGGTGAGACAGGCCAGTGAATAATTGCCTGTGTAAATATTATTCAATTTAAACTTACATCATAAGATCAACATGTGTCTTTCAGGAACCAGGACATTGTGCTGACTTCCATCCAAGTGGTACAGTGGTAGCGATAGGAACTCACTCAGGAAGGTAAAAATGCTGTAATGCTTTTATTCAAATATAATCCCCTGGAAATTGTTCTCTGTTTGATAGTGATTTACTGTTGTTAATTTAGTTAGCATATTTGTTCAAGTGTCTTCCATTGTGTAATTCAAAGCAGATTGTGGGATTCATGGGTAATTATCTATTCAGGCATTGACCATATTCAAGCCTGCTTTGCTGGAACAAGTGGATTGTATCATAATGTCATCAAGTTATGAGGGAAAGAGTCTATTCTTCTGATACCACTAAATCAGGTCCCCAACCTGTGGACCGAGGCTCACTTTTGGCCCACGGCCTATTCACAACTGGGCTGTGTGAGTTGTGGGCACTGGCACTCGTAGCCCCATTCATGCAAGGGCCGGGCACATGCACCCGCCACTAATGAACCTGTGCACACATGTGCACCTGCTGCTCACACAAAACCATTCCCCCTTCCTCTTGTTAGACTCTTGTCAGAAAGGCTAGGAATGCTGCACTAAATTTTAGAAACTTCAATAGTATGGTCAATGATGAAAGACTGATTGCTGACTGATTGATCGATTAACTGATCACCAAAATCAAGAAAAATTCTATGTTTTATATCCTGGAAATTAAATTCAGCAACTTCTGAAAGACTTCAAATTGTTAATTCTTGCATGAGAGAAAAAGTGTCAAGAAGGAAGATTTTACTAGAAATGTTCATACTAGAAATGAACAAGTCCGTTCATATTTATGAATAAACAAGCCAAACACATTCCTATGTACCTTCATAGTACATATCTTTCTTTATGGTGGGATAGTTATGGTGGCCTAATCATATATGTTTTGGAGTTAAAAAGTTTCCAAAACATTTTATAGTATAAAAATAAGAAGCCTGTTCATAATTCTGTGAAGATACAGTACTCAGTAGAGTAGAGGATCTGTTTGCTAAAGCTATCAGGAGAACAATGAAGTGAGAAAGAAATCTCATATAGAGTGTACCAAAATTAGCCATAGGCTAATCACAGTATGTTTTATTTCTTTCAGCTTTCTTTATTTCAGCTGCTGTATTTAGGAATGTTCAAAGGTCATGCACCATATGAGTATGGGATTGCTTAGAAGAAAATGCTAGCCGATTCAAACTTTAGGCTTTCTAGTCTAGAGACTGCTTTGCATGGGAATACTGTTGCTCACATTCTATCAACCAGAAAGTTTAGGTAGTAAATTGATATAGGTAGTTCTCGACTTATGACCATTTGTTTAACAACAGTTTCAATGCCCTTGGAAAAATGACTTATGAACCATCTTCAAAATTACATCATCTCAACAATCGTGATCACAATTTGGGTGATTGAAAACTGATTTATGTTTATGACAGTTGCAGTGTGTTGCAGATACACAATTACTATTTGTGATTTTCTCAGCCAGCTTCTGATAAAGTCAATTGAAGAAGTTGAATTCAGTTAATGACCATGCGATTCACTTAACCTCCATGATTTGCTTATCAGCCATGGTAAAAATAGTCATAAAGTCTGATCCAGTCATTTGATGATTTGCTGTACAACTGCACCAACTTAAAATGAAAATTCCAGTCCCAATCATGGTCCTAAGTTGAGGACTGGGGTATATTTCAGAATTTAGGTGTACACTATTCTGATTCTCTTTTATTTTCATTAGCACAAAACTTTTGTGCTAATATGTGTTTCTTTCTTCCAAATGAACCAGAAGATCCAAAATCAATGGCAGTTGTGTGTCATCTGGCTTGCATGTTTGTTAAAAGAGTATTTACATGCTGTAAAAACAATTTAACATCAGACCTACTTGGAGTTACCAAAATTTAATGCAGATAGCACAGAAAATATTTCTAGTAATTGTGGTACTGTTTAAAATAGGAAATGGAAGATAATTTGAGTATAATTTCTTGTTGTCATTTTACTAGCTATGCGGTGTCAAACTCGATTTCATTGAGGGCCGCATAAGGGTTTTGTTTGATCTTGGGGGTCCAGGGTGGGCATGGCCATCTCAATGTCACTCGTGTCGGGGGGGGGGCACAGAGCACTCTGCCAGAGAAAACAGGCCCCCAAGCTCTATTTTTGGCTGCAACAGCCTCCTGCAACCCTCTGCCAGCAAAAACGGAGCTCAGGAAAGCCACACATGGCCCTCGCAAGCTCTGTTTTCACTGGCAGAGACACCACGGGCCGGTCTTTCACTGTTTCCAGGGCAGCCCCGCGGGCCAGATCTAAGCATCCCGTGGGCTGAATCTGGCCCCCGGGCCTTGAGTTTGACACCCCTGTACTAGCTGCAGTACTGAATTGCTCTGAATAGAAATCCCTTCCCTCCTCTTCCCTCCCCTTCTGTGATAATATTCATTGCTCTATAAAGAAAACATTTCAGCCATTTTTCCACTATTTCTGTCCATCTTCACACAACAAATTCACTACTTGTGGTAGTATGTTGAACTGCTTCCATTTTTATGCCTTTCATGCTTAACTGCAAATTGGTTTTAAGCCATTTAAATAGGCTGTTTTCTAAGTACCTGGCTTTTAAGAGTTCAGATTTGGGGTTGTTTTAAAAAATAATAATAAATGGCTTCTAGAAGATTAATTTAAAATGGTTTGCTGTGATTTTAGTATTGCACATGATTATTTATAGGCAGTGATGTCTGTCAGTATTAACAGATAATGTCATATGCCTAAGAAAAGTTGGAATTGCATTATCTGATGTTGTTTAGCTGTACTTTTTAATTCCCACAGTGACTCCCCCCTCAAATCATAGTTACTTAAAATCCCATTTGGGGTAGCTTGCTGATAAACAAGAGCTAGGGTCACAGTAGTTTTCTATGTGCAAGAAATTCATCCATAAGAATGTAAATAAAGTATTTTTCCTCTGGATTTTTCTTGTTTAATACCAGCAGATTCACAATGTAGCAAACAATATAATCATTTTGCTAGTCCATCATCCACTGCTATCAATTGCCCAGAGGTCTCTGTATGCTGAAAATTCCTCCTATGGAACAATGCATTTTATTTTATCCAAGACAGATTGATTGGTTCTTCTTGTAGTCCATGGTAATTTTAGTAACCATCTCCAGATTTATAATATGAAGATGTCTGTCTTATTTCCTTTTATTCTTCTCAATACACACTTCACAGCCATATATTATCACTGAAAAGACAATTATCTATTCTGATACTTGTCAGAGAAATGTCCTTATCTTTCATAATGTCTAAGAATAGCACTGTCATATTTCCAAAAATTAATCTATTTTTGCTGCCCATTGTCCTAAGAAGGCAAAATTATCTTCCATTTTAATTTCTTTGCCAACAGCTGTGGATTTATGCTGGTTTGTTGTCTTAATTTTTAACATTAACCCAGATTTTTCTCTTTCAGTTTTTATTTCCATAAATCTCCTTATTCTATGTTAGCAGAGTTTCTACCCTGAAATTAATAATCTGGCTATCACCCTCAAATTGATAGGGCCTCAGCCTGCACTCAATGAAATCTAGCTGTTTTATCTTCCTATCTTGTCATTAAGTATATTCACTGTATAAGATATCAAGACAATATGTATTCTTCTTTCACTCCCTTCTTTATTCTGAAGCACTCAGTTTCTCCTGATTCAATTCTTTTCATATTTCCTGCTCATTGTAAGGATTCCTAAGAAGAGTAATCAAATGTTTTGGTATACCTATTAGTTTTAATATATTGCACATTTGACAAAATAACTACAGTTGCACTGTGAGATGAGCAGCATATAAATTGGATAAATAACAACAAAGTCCTTGTATCAGTTGAGCAGACATAAATCTTAAATTTTCTTAGTCTCTGCAATATATATCTCATGTGACTTCATGCCTATAATCTTTTAAAATTTGTCTACACATTTGGCATTTCTCTTTTTTCTGTTCCATAGCTGGCCAATTTACTTATGGAAACTTTCTAGGGAAGCATTTCTTCAATATCTCTTCCTGCAAATGCTTCTGTCACTAGTAATCCAATTTGTAAAGAATTTCAATACAGTCTTTTTTTAAACTTAATTTGCCTCGATCACATGGGCATTTGTGGAGGGACAGGCAAATGATGAATGTGTGTCATGCAAATATTAGCCTGTTTGAAACCTAGGCAAAAATATTAGGTTTTTTATTTATCATCTATCTATCAAAATTGTACAGCTGCCTATTTCACAAAAGAAAAGTGGATAACAAAGCTAAAAACAGATAATAAATACCAGACAGTGTGGTACAACAATAAAAAGCTAATGATCCAAGACAGGGATGCTGAAAGTTCCCCAGAATAAGCAGCAGCCACTGATGTGCACAGACATGGGGAAAGTGGCAGCAATAGGAACTAATGCTTTGTTTTAGTAAGGCAATGGTCTGTTTTGTTCACCATAATTCTGTGTTGAAAGAGATTGACCAAAGCCACTTTCTTGCAGAAGATAAAAGGCTTAGAATAGTTAGGAATTCACACAGTATTAATAGAAACAAGAACACATTTTAAGCCAGAAAAGAGAAGTCTGCAACTTCAGACCGATGAAAAATGGGAACAGAATCTTTTGGAAGAATATATAAAAATTTAGGCAACTTTTTGAGGTATACAATCTATTTCCAGGAAAGTGTGTACCTCTGCTATGGGAATAGGCAAGGGCAGCTTTAAGAGACAAAAATCAGAAAGAGGCAAAGCAGGAATCAGAATGAGATTATCATGTAAAGTTCTAGAGAATAAACCTGTTTGGCATACCCCGGGGTTAATTTGTACATATATACTGGCATCCCTGTAAGTAAAATCAAAAAGAAACTGATTATCAAGATGAGTAAAAAATTAAAAATAAACAGGTCAACAACTGGAAAAATCAGAAGCATGTGTGGAGGAGTGCTGGCTGGAGTTTGAAACCACTAGAAAGAAAAGAATCACAACTTTATCATTCTATCTCTTGCGAAAAGTGCTACTACATAATATTCCCCCCCATACTTTTTAAAAAATATAATATGGAATATTAGAGTGTTCAAGGAGTTTCTAGTGAGTATTATATTATATTATAGTCCTGCTCCAAGAGTGCTTCAGTTACTAATTTGATTCCTTTCTCAGCTTCTGGGAGTAATGGATACTGCATTTTACTGAACAGTTGTTTTGTTGAATCAGTCTGAATCTTCACAGGAAGGGCTAAAGCCCTTGTTAGAACACTTTGTGCACAAATTCTTTGAAACTTGATTATCATATCTGGTTGGCTTTCCTCCCAAGAGGCATTGCCAGTACAACCATTGCTTTTTTATTATGCTGAAAGATACGATACCTTCCATCTGGTGTGCAATATATAGTGGATTCTAATTTGCATAACACATCTCTTCCAAGGAGATCTAAGAACAGAGACTTGAGAGAATAGAAATAAATTCTATAATGATAGTGAATGGCTCAGAGACAGACTGATAGGAAATTTCATCCGGGAAAGACAAAAGACTTTTGAAAATGTTGAAGTTGTGACAGTGGAATAAGAAGCACCAGTATCTAAGAGATGAAGGATAGTTTTTCCCCCTGTTGTACAGTCAGCAAAGGATTCAGAGCCAGAAAGACAGAAGAGAGTAGCTGAGATGCTTTATATCTGTGCTGTCCTGTTGAAATACATCCATGATATTTGTAGCATTATCCCAGGATTTCCACAGAAATAATGAAAGTTCTGAAGGAAAAGATGGATTAAATGTTTGTCTCATATGTTGCTGCCTGTATCTAGCTACTACTGGTATATTAGGGTAGCAATATACTGCATACCAGATGGAATTTTATTTTCTTTGCCAGTGCTAGTGGAAGCTTTACAGTTAACTCATTTGTCATAACCTTTAGTTCAGGCTTTTTCTTATTTAGACATTTTGGTGCTTCAGTGGCCATTGCAACAATCTAGTTAGAGGGTTTGTTACATAGGCATGATGTATTTTAAATGCTGCTGAATCTTTGACTGCAGACCCTGTACAAAAAGTTTGTGGAATAAATTGGTTTATTTCAGAAAATCTAGAACGCTGCTAATTGTGATTCTTAAACTACCCATGAAATCAGCTAAGGATTGCACTTTTTGTATAATATCATCAGCTAGTATAACATGAAATTCATAAAAAGTTATAGAAAAAAGATATATTAAACTTCCATCACACTAGCAAAAGTGATTATGAAAAGATCTTACACTCATGCTAGGTTCATTCTCAAGGTCACTGAAATTATGAATCTTTCCACCATGTTGTATCCCACCATGTTGTGCTGATAAATTTACTCTTAACAGATGTGACTAAAATTGTTGAGATTTTGGAGGTATTTGTGAGGAACATTTCTTATTCCTGATAACTGTTTATGTTTTAATGTTTAAAATGTGATTCTAAGATCTGATCTCAAAGCTAATCTGTAGTACTGAGTCCCTAGTACATACAAAAAAAAGAGAAGCGTCTTTAAGACACTGGTGCCTTGTTGCTGTTCTTATTAATTCTCAGTATTTAGTACTTAATTGTCCTCAGTGGGGCTCATGTTTCTTGATGCTGATGCCCTCATTTGGTTAGGTTAAATAAATCTTATGTACAAACATTACAGGCCTATGCTTAAAATCACAGATCTGTATATGCCAGGGATGAGTAATCCACAGGACCCAAGTTCAAGGACCATTTTTTTTCAATTGCCAATACAGTCACTGAAATTCAGGGGCAACCTTACCTATTGTCATGGAAGTGAGTGGCTTTTTAATAGATGGTTAATGGGCCTGTTGTGCATTTTAATCATCCCAAAGTGCCTTATCTGGATATATCACCAGTTTTAACTTTTGCAGCCTTTGGGTGCAAAATAATAGTAAATATTTAAAGAAAAAGTGTGGCCCATGCCCTAAGAAAAGAT
Organism: Naja naja; assembly: GCA_009733165.1. Lineage (NCBI taxonomy): Eukaryota > Metazoa > Chordata > Lepidosauria > Squamata > Elapidae > Naja > Naja naja. Next base: position 49,968,289 of record CM019148.1, on the reverse strand, counting down.
TACTTAATAATACATACTATATGCCCTGTTTTTAGATATTCAGACTGTCTTTGAAATGATTGTGAACAAAAACATATTTATTAATATATTATTAGGGCAACTTTTAACTAGAAGTCAAACCAGTTATGTCATTTTATAAAATTCACAGTAACCTTGCAAGAACATTTCTATTTCTCCTTCACAGGTGGTTTGTTTTAGATGCTGAAACAAGAGATTTGGTTTCAATCCATACAGACGGCAACGAGCAGCTCTCTGTGATGCGCTACACAGTAGGTATGCAGAACTGCTAATACATTTGAACCATTTGTTCATTTCTTCATACTTGTCACCTATTCTAAAAGGAGTGTTTTAAGTAAGAACAACATTGTATCTGAATATAGATCTTTTTAACATTCACATTTTATTGTGTTTTTTTAAAGTTCATGTGTGGTACATTATATGCTAAATAAATAAAATATAAAAAGTAAGAACAAAATTATGTTAATTTCTTTGAATTTATTTTCCCACATTGAAAATAGATTACTTAATAAAATAAGTAAAGCTATATGGAACATTGGGGGATTTTTTGTTTGATTTTGGTTTTACTGCACCTGAATCAACAGTGTTGTTTACCAGCTTACCTTATTAAATAGTAGCTAAATAGAGGAAGTAGTGATGCAAATTCACATATAAAATAGTATCCCAGCAGATATAGGCCCTGGCAGCAGTTCAAAAACTGGACTTTTTTCTGACTGAAGTTGGCATTTAACTCTCCGCTTAGAACAAAAGTGCTGCAGGATGGGAGAAAATGGAGAAAAAAGATAATAGCTGATGTCAATAGAGAAGAAGAAGGCAAGTAGGGAAGGGCTGACAGTGTTATGCCATGCTTGAATTCAAGCACATTGACTGTAAAGGAGAAAGAAAGAATTGAGATAATTGACAGGTGAGCTAGTGCACTGTGAGGCAGAAAAGAAAAGGTGACCAACTGTTGTTTCAAGACCATCCAGAGCCTGTCTTAGCTGAAACCTGGAACAACCAAAAAAAATCCCAATTTTATTTGGCCAGAATCCAGAATTATCCAGAATCAATCCAACCATTTACAAACATTTGTACAAAACAAAATACCTTTAACTTTGCTTTCTTGATTTCAGTGAGTCTGCTCCTAAACATAATCATTTCCTGTTAAACAAATTGTCTTTATCATGCAGGAAGCATTGTTAGGGCAGTTACATTAAAGATATTTTAAAGATATTTTCGCCTTTGTAGGGGGAAACGGGGTCTTTTTGTCTGAATAATATCAAAGAGCCACTGAGAGTTATTTTAATTAAACTATGTATCATCTTATGTTGTTTTTGAACTAATTATCATTTATTTAGAGCCACTGAGACTCAGTTATTTACAATAAAACAGAATTAAACAACTAAACAAGCCAAATAAAGTTATCATCTTAGTTGTCTTTGAAGATTAAAGGCAGGTGCTTAGCAGCCAGCCTACAATATCTGACTGTGGTGATGCTGGCACTTCAGAAGGCACTTCAGAAGACTGTGGTCAAGCTTATGGCTAAGTGTGTCAAACGTGAACATAGTGAAATGTGAACAGAAACTTAGTTTAGTCACAGAAATGTCCCAGTCTCTATTTTCAGTCTTCCCTGTTTTAGAGGAAATCAAAATAAGTTTTGTTAAATGATCTTAGTGGAAAAGCAGATTTATATAGTAAAAGATGATACTTGAAATATTCCAATCCCATATAATGTATTACTGAGTTGACATTTTATTGAATGAACAAGCTTATACAAGTTGATGGGAAACCATCATTGAAATATATCTATGATTGGGGAAATGCAAAGTTTATTTTTATCACTAAAAGCCATTCAGTAGCTCTGTAAATAATTCTTGCACATTGTAAATTTTATTTTGGGATAATTCTTATTTTATTTTTAAGTCATGAAGGTGGCTAGTTTGTATCTTGAGAGTCTCTACCAGAAGAAAATAATTGATATCCTTCTTGGACCCCCGTTGCTCCCTGCCCATTGCTCCTTTGGTCAATTTGATATGGAATTGAATGACACAACACAAAAAAATTTGGCCAAAGGCTAGAGATACTGAAAAATTAGGCAGAAACAATTCTATAAGTAATCTATATAATGCTTACCAATTCTCTCTGACCCTGAGTAGCTGGTCTTTGGAAAGCATAAAACTTCAGTGGAGAAAAAACAATGGGCTAGTCTTTTTTATGACCTTCCTCTGATAGAGCATTCTCTAGTCTAGAGTCAATTCTGGATTTTGAAGAAGCAGATTAGAATGAGTATTGACGTTTTTGAGCTTAGATGTTGTAGAAGACTCTTAAAAATACAGTTAGAAGATTATACTCAAGGCACAAGTGGCCAGGTTGAAATAATTATACTTTGGACATATGCAAAAATCTAGCTCTCTGAAGAAGTCTATAATTCAGGGGAAAGTGGAAGGAAAGAGAAGAGGACAATAAACAGTAGGGTGGATGAACTCAGTTACAATGTTGATGGGTCCAGGTTTGGGACAAATTGTCGTGGAGAAAATCTATTGCTAAAAATAACATTGATGGTACATAATTATCAAGAGCCATACTAGTTAACAGTCTTATATGAAAATTAAAATATTCTGAATGCTTATCATTTTTCTTCAATAGATAAAATAAAAATAGTACATGCTTTGGATTACAACTTTTATTTATTTTGTTATTATCTACAACTATTTCATATATGATATGCTAGAGAATTTTGCACTGTCCAATTATAGTTTGTTTTGCATTACAGATGGCACCTTTCTTGCAGTGGGTTCCCATGATAACTTCATTTACCTCTACATTGTAACAGAAAATGGAAGAAAGTACAGCAGATATGGAAAGTGCACTGTAAGAACTGTAAAATGATACTCTTTTTTTAAACTTTCTAAATAAAGGTAGAATGCATACAGATTTCTCATCCAGATACTGTCTGGATCCCAAACTGTTTAATTTCAGTAAGTAATATGCTGAACCTTAATTTCTGATGGTTGATGGTGCAGGAAATGAATAGCACATTTCTATTTAAAATATTCCTAATTAATATTGTGTTCTTATCACTTGACCACAGTGACCTCAAATGCCACTTCTTAAAGCTGTCTTAAGAATATAGTGTTTTTTACTTTTAGGGCATGAAGGTATACATACAAAATATTATTTCCAGTTTAAATGTAGGAAAATTTGCTTTTAACTGGTAAAATATGGTAAAGTTCCATGATTTCCATGCTCATTATTTCTGTAGTTGATTTTATTATTTTTACCCCCAAGCCTATTTTCAGGTTCCATTTTTTTGCCACAGAGCTTCATACAGTATAATTGTTCAAATACTGGTATATTATTCTGGACATGTGGATGTTAAAAAGCAATTGTGTGTGTCAATTGAATGCACATGTACCTTTCAGTTTTGAATGCTAATTTGACATTTCAAATTCTCTATCGTAATTTATTAGAGGGATACACTTGAAATGCAAATATTGAGAGGTTAGAAACTTTTCCATTTTAAACAATTGCCCCACATGAAAAAAACAGTGAATATATTAATTTGGAAAATCAGAATAAAAGGAGATCTGCTTATTCTGCCTTTTATTTTTAAACCCAAGTTTAACCAAAATATGCCTTTTCCAAAAAGTTTCAAGGAGCAAGAGCTCTGGAATATTCATCACTTTTGTAACAGTATGTAAATTTGTTTCTAGACAAAACACACAGAGTTGAGTATTAATTTTAGAGCTTAAGTATGGATTAATAGAGAGAATAGCATTTTTGTATGATCTTTCAATGCTCAGAGGTCACCTGAGAGCTCAGGCAGCAGGAACAGAGTTAAGCTTTTCCAGATCTTTGAAGTTTAGTTTGCCCTTTTAAACTCTTAATTTTATATTTTTAGTGTAAACTGTTATGACTCTGATAGTTGACAGAATAAAAATAAAAAATTACAATTTATCTGATAATAAAAGATGTGACTGGTAAACATTCAATTGTGACATAGTAGTATTTCACTTTGTGATAACTCTGTATGCTATTCATTCTTCTCATAAATTTGACATTCTCCTATTCTTCATAGTTTAGTTTTTTATGTAGTACGTGCAGTTTTTATTAGTGAAATGCCAGTGCTTGTCACATATGCATATGGTATGTCAGAAATAAAATATAAAATAACTCTTGCTATGACTGCCACTGAAGAGATGGTAGTTGCTTATAGAAATATACATTTGATATAAACTATTTAGACTGTTTCAACAATGTGATCTTCAACTCTCACATTATTTAGTCAAGGGGATGTTTTTGCACAAAAGAGTCTCTTTAAATTGACTTTTTTTTCTATTTTCCAAATTCTGGAAAAATGTTAACAGCTGTCAAAAGTCCAGCGATGTCTGGTAATTGATTGTCCTCCTTGCCTACAATGCTAGCTTCTCAATTTTTAAAGATTCAGGATAACATATGGAGGGCAGGGGGAGAGAAGAAAAACAGATGGTTCTTTCTTCTTTTTTCTGAGACCATTGCATGTTTCCTGGGGACATTGTAAAAGCAAATTCATTCATGTAAACCAGTTGAATTTGGCATCCTATTATCCTTGGCATGAAACAAGCTCTATATATACATAACTGCTCACAAAGAACATTTCTGTTATTGCATATCCACCCTTTCAGTTGAAGGGTAAATTGTAGCCTTCCACTCCATCTTCAATCAAATCTTGTTTGCCCAGGTTCCGATGTGATTGACAGATCAATTTGCTTTTGCTATTAAATCAGTTATGTATAGAGAAATCATTGCACTTGAGAAGGAGGAATCTCACACAATGAAATGATTAAAGCAGGGATTTGCATCTGTCTGCCATATGCTTAAATTTCAACATGGCTGACTGGGATTTATGGTAATTGTAATCCATTCATGGGCTTCTAGTTCATTCCCATCAAAATACAACTTGGTGGATTAGTTTTATAAATTACCATGTCGATTTGTTTATTTGAACATTTTAAAGGGGAGATAAAAGGTGAAAAAGGGAGAAATCACTGTTTTAACTGGAATTTTGATAGCTTCTTTATCCCTTTTTTGTTTTAGGGACATTCCAGCTATATTACACACCTTGATTGGTCCCCAGAAAACAAATACATAATGTCCAACTCAGGAGATTATGAAATATTATACTGTGAGTACAAAATTGCAATTATTTTCATACTGGAAAAATGCTAACAATCATAAGAAGAAGAAAAACTTGCAGTATGTGGAATGCTTGTTGACAGAGAGGATAATAATTTGACCTTCTACATAACCTGATCTTCTATATTATTCAAAGCTATTTTGTTCTTAATGTTAATTCCAAATATAGCTCCTGTCTCTGCAAAGGCATCAATTAACACTTTATGAAAGAGGTGCTGAGGTATGATATGTCAGAGTATAAGTTATAGCTTGAAAATATTATGTATATTTGTTTGATTAAATTTCTTCTTTATTGATATAGTTAAAATAATTAATTTAGCACTATTGATATTCTTTTATTTTAGTAAACTTTATTTTAAGAATTCAAAAGGTTTCATGTGCATTAGACCTACAAAACAAATTATTTTCCTTAGCCCAAAGGTGGTGTAGTAGAATCTTTTGGGTTTGTTGCTTGTTTGGGATACCTAACCTAGGAAAAACCATGACTAACAGGCTATATTCAGCCAAATTTTCACAACTTGCCAGATTTTCTTTTATATTACCAAAATAATGCTTATTATAGACCTGCAAGACAAATTTTAAATTAAAATATCTTGAACAATTGTGATATACTTGAAATTAGCTTGGAGCTATCCAGGATATGAACATTATTAATCAGAATAAGACTGATTAATAATGAGGTAACAATAAACTCTTACGAAGAGCCCCCATGGTTCAATAGACATCTCTGCTGTCTTTTATAAATTATTACTCTGTAGTAGCGAAGAATAATGGCTTATGAAACACAAGCAGGATGTGAGTTATTCAATTCTGGCCCAGTTTAAAGTGGATTTGCATACAAATTATAAAACAGTATTTCATTCAAGTGTTCCTGCTTTTGACTGTAAATTGAAGGAGATTAAGATTGCTATATTTTTCTAGCCAAAAATAAAAATTCCAAAAGAAGGCAATGGCTATCTTGCCAAGAAATCATGCATATATCTACGTAACTAGCAGGAGTCAAGTTCAATTTGAACATGACTTGTCTTACTATTAGCAATAATTTTAATTATTTCCATATATTGATTTATTTATTTAAAAGCTGTGTATAGCTGCCCATCTTATATCAAAGTCTGGGCAGCTGCTGATCAAGAATTAAAACAACATCTTCATATAAAACAACACAATACATATATGTATTAAAACCACAAACATTAAAAGCCTGGCACTAACATTAAGCTTCCACATGCAGTCCCTCACTTAATCCTCCACCACTTCTCCCTATCTCAAGGCTTAGAGGGAAAAGCCAAATGTTAAGAGTGTAGGGGCCTGGCAAACTTCAAAGTGAAGGGTATTCGATAGGAAATAAGCTTCCACAGAAATACACACTTCCTAGATCTATAAAATGACATTGTTTAAGATAAGAGATTAGGAATGGACAGACACTATCTGATTTGGTAGGAGAGGTAGATGTCCTTAGGGAGAATCAGTCTCACAGATAACCTGGCGCTAGGGGATATAACAATAGCACTTAGATTTATATACCACCCCATAGTGCTTTACAGCACTCTCTGTCAATGTCTCTCTCAATGTCAGAATCTGGGTCCTCATTTTACTGACCTCAGAAGGATGGAAGGCTGAGTCAATCTTCAGCCCACCAGGATCAAACTGCAGAGTGTGGGCAGAGTTAGCCTACGATACTGCATTCTATCCACTGTGCCACCAGCGATCTTTTATTACAGAGCTTTAAAGTAGTAACTTCATGTTGATCCTGATCCATTTAAGCATAGACATAGAATAAAAAGCTTCATGCATAAATTCCACTGAAGAGTGTCTTTGGACATTTTTCTTTATTTAGAGTAATAATAATAATGTGTCTAGAAATAAAATTGTCTAGAAATAAAATTACATCAATTTAAGTCTAAAGCTATTGAATGAATCAATGGATGAAAATTCAAAGAGAAGGAATGTTTAAGATCTGATTCCCCCTGTCAGTCACTATGAGTTTAAATTTTATTAGCACCTATTGTGTATAATCTAAAATGTAAGTTAAAGTAGATATGACCCAAATTTTTAAGATATGTGAAGCTTTTTCATGAGAAAAAGAAAAACTCATTCATGTTGCACTAGAATGTAGCATATGCAGACAGTTATATATGCCAGTCTGCTGAAATCATTTACTTTATATTAACATGATTCACCCCTAATTCTTGGACTTTCAAGCTATTGGTTTATAATGTAAACTACAAGTAGTCCTCAACTTATGACCAATTGAGCCCAAAATTTCTGTTGTTAAGTGAGACATTAAGTGAGTTTTGCCCCATTTTACAACTTTCCTTGCCACAGTTTTACACCATTTCTTGCCACAATAACTGCAGCTGTTAAGCTAGTAACACAGTTGTTAAGTGAATCCCCATTGACTTCACTTGTCAGCAGGTCACAAAAGGTGAACACATGACTCTGGAAACAGCAACGGGCATAAATATGAGTCAGTTGCCAAGCATCTGAATTTTAATCATGTGACTATGAAAAATGGTAATGTCACTTTTTTCAATGCTGTTGTAACTTTGAATGGTCACTAAATGAATGGTTGCAAGTCGAAGACTACCTGTATAACATTTACTGTAACAAAATGTTCTCTTTTAAAAAAACAAACAAACGTAAAACTGCTATTTAGCCTTTTATTTTTCCTAAAAGATAGTTCAGTATTTAGATTTTATTTCCATTGTATCTTTGCATCCTGTTTTAATAATACATGCAATGTAGAATAATTTGCTTGGCCACCATTGCTTTGGAGCATGAATGCTTGCAATACCTAAATAACAAGGGATAGCATAGTGAAAAACTAAATTTACAACATACTCTGCTAATAAGCCCTTTTAAACAACAGTTATTCAAACTCAAAAGTATTTGACAGTTGTTTTTATTTAGCTTTTTAAATATATATATATAGAGATAGCTTAAACAAATCTCACTCTAATATTATTTTACTGTACAATTATATACAGTACAAACTATATAATTATAGTTTCAGCCTGTCAAGTCACAGAAGTGGACAGAAGAGCTTCTCTTAAAGATGCCACCAATTTCAGAGGCCCATTTTTAGGCATAGAAGGAAGGACCTTCTCCTATTGTTTCCAAGATATGGAACACATTCCTTCCAGAGACTACTGTTTCTTTCGCTTTAGGAACATGGCATTTTGTTTCAACCAGCTCTTTTGAATGGGAATGATAATGATTAGTTGTTGCTTTTAACAGGGTTTTAATTGCTTTATATTTCTGAATGTTTTTCTTCTAAGAGTTACTTTGAGAACACTAGGGATGGAAAGATAGGATACAAATGGAAATTATAAATAGCTGTTCCAATACCAGTTATGTATTTTTATAAAGGGGACATTCCAAATGGCTGTAAACTGATAAGGAACCGCTCTGATTGTAAGGACATAGATTGGACAACATACACTTGCGTGCTGGGGTTTCAGGTATTTGGTGAGTAATATATTCCTATTTAATTGTTATTCTTAAGTTTAAAGCCAGTCTACTCTGGAAAATACAAAGATTATACCGTTCAGAGTGTTTTAAATATTCTGCTATTGTCATTTCTTTAAATTGACTTCATAAATGGAATCATTCCTGTATTTTCTTTTTCATTAAATATAATTGCTTTGGTGAAGATGGTTACAATTGCATAGGTATCTGCTACAAACAGCACTAGCAATAGCACTTAGACTTATATACCTCTTCACAGTGTTTTAAAGTCCTCTCTAAGCAGTTTACAAAGTCAGCATAATGCCCCCAACAATCTCTGCATATAACTTTTTCTTTGTTGTCATCAGAAACAGGGTTCCCAATTGCATGGATTTCAACTCCCAGAATTCCCAGCCAGCATGCCGTGGCTAATAATTCTGCAAGTTGAAATCCTCACATCAAGTTATCCAGGTAAGAAAACACTGATAAGAAAAGACTGAACATTTGTCATTAAATCTGGATTTGTTCTAAGGCTTCAATTCATTCAGTCCATTGTTATCTTAATATATTTCAATTACTTAAAAATGTGTCTTCTAAATTTGGGCAATAATAAGGTTTTTCCTAGTTGTTTAGTAAAAGTAATACAAGGACTTAGAAAACATTTTTAAATGGGATTCTGCCACGTCAGATAAAGCTTTTGTCTTTTCTCATACTCATAGGAGAAATTGTATTTCTAGGATAATTATTATTGGATTATTTAGTTTTGATTGAATGGATGACTAATTTCTTAAAATTTTTCTAAGCCATAGATAGAAAACCTGTAACCATCTAGAATTATTGGCTGGCTAAGGCTGATAGGAATTGGAGTCCAACATCTTGAGGGCTATAAGTTTCTTGCCCCTGGTTTTCGTAATATTTTATTCTTTTATGTTTATATAATGAAGGAGTGTGGCCAGAAGGATCAGATGGAACAGATATAAATGCCCTTGTGAGGTCCCATAATAGGAAAGTGATAGCTGTGGCTGATGACTTTTGTAAAGTCCATCTATTTCAATATCCCTGCTCCAAAGCAAAGGTAAGTTTAGAGGCAATGTTTTAGAGCAGGAGTAAGAAGAAAGTGGTTGTATAAATATATAGCTGTGTTTTCAGCTTCACGTGCTAGAATCTCTTGTAGAAATAACAGATTCATTTCCTATGCACCAAATGTCCCATAATAGTTGTTGTGTTCCTTCAATGGTGAATATAATGTAGAACAAATATGTCCCTTTGCCTTATTGGATTGGTCACCTGGAGGTATAATGATTAAGTTACTACTATCTTACTACATTTTCTTTTTAATTTCATATCTACCTATAGTTTTTAAACTGCTGACAGCACAGTGATTGCAGTGAAAGGATAGAACAGAAATTTTATTATTTAGTTTACTAGGATAATAGAATAATAGTAGCAATAGCATAGACTTATATACCACTTCACAGTGCTTTACAGCCCTCTTTAAGTGGTTTACAGAGTCAGCATATTGCCCCCAACAACAATCTGGGTCCTCATTTTACTGACCTCGGAAGGATGGAAGGCTGAGTCAACCTTGAGCCTGTGAAAATCGAACTGCCAAACTGCTGGCAGCAGGCAGTGAGCAGAAGTAGCCTGCAGTACTGCATTCTAACAACTGCGCCACCACGGCTTAGAATAACAGAATAATAAAGTTGAAAGGGACATTGGAGGTCTTCTAGTCCCATGATGGCGAACCTATGGCATGCATGCCAGAAGTAGCACGCAGAGCCCTCTCTCTGGGCATGCGAGTCATCGCCCCAGCTCAGCTCTGCCACACACGTGCACGCCTCCAGCCAGCCAGCTGGTGTTCGGGTCTCTGCTGCGCATGCACAGGGGGCAGGGCACATACGGGGGACAGGCACGCATGTGTAGGGGCAGGGCACATGCATGGGGCGGGGGCAGGGTGCCTGCATGGGGGACACATGCTCATTGCATTTTGGCGATGTGCGTATGTGTGCTTTTGGCACTCAGTGCCAAAAAAGTTAGCCATCACTGTTCTAGTCCAACCCGCTGCTCAAGCAGGAAACCCTGTCTCATTTGAGAAAAATGATTGTCCAACCTCTTCTTTAAAAACTCCAGTATTCCAGCATCCACAACTTCTGAAGGCAAGTTACTCCACTGATTAATTGTTCTGATTGTCAGGAAATTTCTCCTTAGTTCTAGGTTGGTTGTTTCCTTGATTAGTTTCCATCCATTGCTTCTTGTCCTGTCTTCAGGTGCTTTGGAGAATAAGTTGACCCCCTCTTCTTTGTGGCAGTTCCTTAGAAATTGGAATATTGCTATTATGGTTTTATCACTCCTAGTCCTTCTTTTTCATTAAATTAGACATATCCACTATCTGCAACCATTTTACATACGTTTTAGCCTCCAGTCCCCTAATCATTTTAGTTGCCCTTCTTTGCACTCTTTCTAGAGTCTCAGCATCATCTTGATATTGTGGCAACCAAAACTGGATGCAAGTGTGGCCTTTACTAGGGCATTATAAACTGGTACTGACACTTCACACCATCTTGATTGTATCCTTCTATTAACGGTACCCTAGGACTTCGTTAGCTTTTTTGACAACTGCACTACATCGCTGCTCACATTTAAGTGATTCTCCACAGCTCTACATATGATCCACAGCTTTTACGCTAACCAGATCTAATAGTTTCCCCTACTGCCCTTCTCATGTGGGATCTTTGTGGTAAGGGGGGCTGATAGAACACACTAGCTGACTTGGCCATCTAATTTCAGCCTGAAGACACAAACTAAAGACTCTAGATAAGCAATCTGACCATGTAAACTAGCAAGCTGCTTACAAATAGGATAGTATCCAAATTTAAAAAGAGTACCATGAAAGACAGTTGCAAAACAAGTTTCATTGAACTACGCCAGACATTCTAAAATAAAATTGCAACCACATAAGTACTTACCAAGGATCAACTACTGCTGTTTTCAAGCTACTAGTGTTTTCTGATCAGAAGGTCAGTTGCCTTCACAATGGGTATTTTCAGACATTCAGTGCAAATAGATATTCCCTTTCAGCCTACCTGTTTTGTCTTGAAGTTGCTGTGAGCTGCTTGTCCCAGCAGTCTCTGGTGCTATGCAAATGTACTGCAATTGCAACCAATGATTTCCAAGGTAGCTGGAGGATGCAAAATTATTCTGGTTAGCAGCTTCTCCAGTCCTATGACAGGGTTATTTATAAGAAGAATGGGACTTACCCATTCCTGTGAAACTTGCACATTATAAGTAAATTTTACTGTAAGTAAAATCTGTTGTTTGAATATTTATATATGGCAAAGTGACCAGTAGCATTAGACTTAGAATTCATTTTGAGGTTGTAATGATTTAATATTTGGGGAAAGTTTTCTGCTTGTTAAAATTTACAATGCACTGGAAAGATAAGATATATTTTTCCTAGTTAATTGGAAGTTGAGTTAATCCTGTTTGATGTATAGCTTGATCTTAACACTGGTGTTTTTTTTATTTGTGTTAACAGGCTCCAAGTCATAAATATAGTGCCCATAGTAGTCATGTAACAAATGTCAGTTTCTCTCATAATGATAGTCATTTAATTTCAACTGGAGGAAAAGATATGAGTATCATTCAGTGGAGACTTGTTGAGAAAGCAACTTTGCCACAGAATGATACTGCTATAGAAATGGGCACAAACAAAGTGCCTATAACTGCCAGAGACAGCTTTACACAGCCAAGCACCCCTGTGTCCCTTGATCAACCCTTGGATGAAATGGCAGCCAGTGAAGATTTAATGGATGGCTTTTCACCATCCTTCGAGAGCGACGTGGAGCATACTGTGAAGACCAATGAAGAGCAGAATGAGGAGCAAAGTGAGGGAAGCAGTCTGGATCCAGGAGAGCCAAATTGTGAAGAACCACCTAGTGAAATGAGTGAGGAACAGAGTGAATCCACTGTTATTGAAGATCAGCGGGAAAACTCTCCAGTGTCTTATCAACTTGAAACTCAAGATGACCTTTAAATATTTTATCTCAGTGCACATTGTTTTGTAGTAAAAGAAAAGGAAAAAAAAAGAGGGTACAAGTAAGGAAGGGAAGCAGCTCTGACATGGAGCACTCAAGTTTCTGTGGAAGGCTTGTTAGTTTGATCTACTTTTTTCAACACGTGGGATTATTGTAAGGACTCATTTTGACAGTTCCAGTCAAGTGCTAAATAGAAAACTAGAATGTAACCTTAGGTTAATTATAATTCTGAAATTGCTATGAGAAAGAGGCATGTTACAAATAACTAAGGAAGAGTTTGCTGAGAAAAGCAGGTAGAGGATATTGTGGGAAAGAACTTTTAAGGCCATTCAGAAAGCATTATGTAATACCTGCTATGTAATGTAACCCTGGTGAAAGCCCTTCAGGAAGCTCTCCTTTCTGTTTTTACATTAAAAAGAGAAGGAGAGGACAATTAGACAACAACATAATAGCACATACAGTGCTGTGCTTACTGCCTTCTTGATTAATACCTATGCAATTTTCTAAAACTAGCAATTCTTACTAGCCGCTACTTTGGTTGCTGGTTATCCTAAGGCAACTCATATTAAAATATACTTGTGTTTGTTCCATGGTGGTAGATCTTAAAATAACCAAATTAAGATAGCAAGTTCTGCTTAGTTTTCTACCCAATGATTGCTATACAATGTAATTTCAAGGAACTACTTGCATCGACATATTAAAATTCAAGAACACCAACTGTGACTATAATGCGAACTGACTTAACTTCATTAAGATAAAAGTTCTAATTCTCAAGTTCAAACCTGAACTTCAGATACAATTAGTATTTTCAATAAGAGATTAAATATTAGAGAAATAGCATTAAGTTATGAAATCTAATGCTTGGGAGTAATGCAGTTATTGACTCAGTTACTTAAAAAATTGGGGATAACCATAAAATAAGAAATTTTCATAGAGACTTTTTTACAGCCATATTTTAAATAGCTGTAATATAACAATCCCATTTTCCTAGATAATGTTGGCTATTTTTGAATTTTTTCTCTATTTGTGTGTTTCTTTTTTCTCTTGTCCAATTTGTAAGCCGTGCAGCTCAGAGATAGCTGGACCTGGCCAGTTATGGGATATCATGGCATTTTAGTATGTGTTAACATTATCCGTTTTTAAAAAAAATTAAAAATGCATCAGCTACATTTTTTCTTAAATACCTAGTTTTTCCTGTTTAAACGTTTGTTGAAAAACACCCTACTTTATATTTTAGTTACATAGGATTTTTTTAAATTGTGCTGATATTTTAGACCTTATTTAGAAGTTGTGTTTAGAAACCTTTGTTAAGTCTTAAGTGTGCAAGCGTTTACGTGAATGTGCCATTCCAAAGTGCATCAGAACTGTCATTCCCTTCTATTAACTTCTCAGGAGTAAATACTACAGATCAGGTATGTAATCTAGAGTATTCATCAGTGGAAACATTAACAATTAATGTGGACTCCCAAAGGACATAAAGACTGTCACATACAGATACATATAGGTGCACATACATCTTTGTTTACATCCATTCCAGAAAACCTCAACATAATTATCTTCAGAAACCACGATGTGAATTCCAAGCAACTGCTCTCTTTTGCTTTATCTAAAAAGCTGTACTGTTAAATGATATGTTGGAGTGCTCCAGTGAATGATTGGCCACTTTGCCAAATAGTCCCTGTGGGCAACACAAATACAAATACTGTATCAAGATAATGGATTCCTTTGGAAAAGATGCATTGGCAAGGGAAGAGGCCCATTTTCAATGATTTACAACTTCCGGGTCTGCTTCAGTGAGTTCTGTAACCACCCATAATAGATGGAGGAAAAGATGGAGAAAGGGGACTATGTTTAACATTCTCCCCTATTTTTTTGTTCCACTCTATTTCACAGGGAGAGATTAACTGAATAACACAGCTTTTAAAAAAAAATAGTAAGGTAAAATAGTTCTAGTAATTTTAGTTAACATGAAATGGATTGTAGAGCTCTTTAACATCCCCGGTGAGTAACATGAAAACAGAGCATTTTGTTTGGATTTATCTATTACCTTGAGGTTGCCATATAAAGTGAGAATTAATAGTTGTGATTTTCCTCATGTTATAGATTAACAGATTTTTTTTAAATGCCAAAAAAAAAAAGGAAAGGAAAAAAAAGCCTTACAATTTTTGAATGCTGGCAACTACTGTTCAATAAATAAATATAATCTGTGATAATAGAAATGGGTGGGATTATGTTAACTGTAAATGTTTTAGGGTAAAATTGTGAATGAAATATGATTTGAGTGTGTCATGTGAAGATGTTTGAGCCATTCTGTCTATCATGCATTCCTGTCTCATGGCAGAAAAATCTGAAGATTTAAAATAATAATAAAAATACAAGAATCAACTTAATGTAGCAATATGTTCTTGTTTGTATCTTTCCTGGTTCATATGTTTGAATTTCAGTAGTCTAAAGCAGGGCTGTTCCAGTTCACTAATCAATTCAAGGCAGATGTGATGTGCTTGAGGCAGAGCAAATGAAGACAACTCAACCTATTCTGTGTCAAAACTTATGATGACGCTCCATGTTCAGTATCTGGTCAGGGCAGGGATGATTCAGGAATATCCAAATCAAAGTGCCCTTGCAGTCAGACTTCCATTCATTGTCCTAAAGTGCGAATGAGAGTGAACTTCGGAGTTAACCTGCTTGCTTGCTTGTATTTATATTCTCTCGTCTCTTCTGTCAAACTGCTCCTTATTCCTCCTCTACTCTGTTCTAGTCTTGCTCTCTGTCATTTTGGTGTCAGTTGAGTAAAACATTTTTAATTCCTCAGAGACTTGCCTCTGTTTCAATATGATGTATTGCTTAGCATAACAGTGGACAACCTTGGAAATAATGTAGTTTCTCATTTTTGCAGCCTATGCTGTCTCTCAGTAATTGAATGGAAAAAAATCATCAAAAGTGCCAGCCATTTGATGGTAGAAAAATAAAAGGAAAAGCAGGGAGATCATATTAAGACAGAAATGGGTCTTCATATCTCTCTGACATAAAAATTGGTCTCCCCGCTACAAAAATGTTGCTTGACTCTGTCAGAGGGATATGTCTATGATTCCACACACAGAGGAGATAGCTTGCATATGCGTATACTAAATCTTTGGGTAAAATGTATCCTAAAACCTATCAGGCATCTCAAAATACAGTACCCCAATAGCCATGTAATAACAAAGAACGCACTGAGTCAAGAAATGATACTGTAATTGGATACATGCACACATGGAATGTGTTAGGATGTCCATCTGTTTTCCTTGGGCAGAGATCCCTAAGCCCTTTCCCTTCAATCCATACTACACATTCCAATATTCCTGGGGAAAGCCTATTGGAATCCTGCCATCAAGCACTTTAGAAAAATCCTCTCTGCAGCTGAATTACATTTTTTGTATTTTCCTTCTTTTGGTGGAAACGGCTTTTCTAAAATGCACGTGCTAATCACAGGTATTTGGGTAGGAAGTTTCAAAATGCAACAAGATGACAGGATTCCAAGCACGTTCAGTAACATGGGCAAAAGATTACCTGACAATGCAAGAAGATTGAGGAGCAATTTCCACTTTATAGGAATCCAGTACTCTTCAGAAATGATCTGAATCCCTGACCTATAAGTCCTTGAAGACAGGTGGGCTGCTGTACAATTTTGTATAAAAGTTGTATTTGAGTTGAGCTCTATTGCTCATATTCTATATCCATGATGGTGAACCTATGGCACGCGTGCCACAGGTGGCATGGAGAGCCACTTGTGCCGGCACATGAGCCGCAGGCAAACTTACCTCACTGTGCATGCGCCCACCTCACAGCTGATTTTTGGCTGGTTTGAGGCCTTTTTCGGCCTCCCAGAGGTTTGGAAAAAAGCCTGTGCAGGCTGAATAGGCCTGTTTTGTTACTTCCTATAATACCAGAAGTGACGAAACAGGCCTATTCCGCCTGCACAGGCTTTTTTCAAGCCTCTGGGAGGCCGAAAAAGCCTCAAGCCTGCCAAAAATCAGCTGTGAGGCACAGTGCAGGTAAGGGTGTGGCGGGATTGCACGCACATGTGCCGGGGTGGGTGGGGTGCACATTGCCTTCTGAGTGGTGGCATGTGAGCGAGTAAGTGCCAGTGCGCACACAGTTTTGGCACAGGAGCCCAAAAAGGTTAGCCACCACTGCTCTATATGCACACCTTTTCATTGAAGGTGTTCAATAGTAAGTCTTCTGAAGTAATACAATGTATAAGAAAGTAGGTGAATGAAAATCAGATGCTTGGCAAAATTGCCACAGCTTTTCATCAACTTGGAGTGGTTTTTTTATAATCCTGAAGTGATTTGTTGTTGAAGAATTCAAGGGCTATAACTTGAAACGTATACAGTATTGGCATGTTTCAAGCTGAGTCTTTTTTTTTTAATTACATTTATATGCCACCCTTCTCCAAAGACTCAGGGCAGCTTACGATTTTTGGGATACAACCCAATGCGCTCAGCAGTAGCCTTCATTCCATTGTGTATGCCTGCTTATTACTAAGTGGTATTTTTACAAAGCTTATTGCCCCCAACAATCTTGGGTCCTCAATTTACCTACCCCGAGAGGATGGAAGGCTGAGTCAACCTTGAGCCTGGTGGGATTCGAGCCTGCAGTAATTGCAGGCAGCTGGAACTTAAGTGCTAGGCATTTAACAGCCTGCACCACCAGCCTGCACCAGAAGTCTTTGAGACTTCTGCATGACCAGTGATTCTGCGTGATCAGTAGATTCAGATTTAGGCAGATAATTATAGAGAAAATAAGGAACCATTTTCTTTAAAAGACCACATTAATCAAGCAAACAAACCTGTGAGATAGATAATAACGGCACACCGATGTATAAGAGATAAAATTGAACACTCAAATGAAAAACTAATACAGGACAAAAGTCCCAAAGTGCTTATTCAAAAGGCAACTTGACTTCTTTTTGGTTTGTTTGTTTGTTTTGTGCTTGAAGATTTTTTGCTTCTCACCCAAGAAAGCTTTTTCTGTTCTGAATTATGATGGAGATGATAGTTTGAAACAGGTCAAAGAGACCATCTGCATTAAGATTGCAAAGCCCTCTCAACAGAGGAAAGGGATATGGCACCACCTATCTCCTATTTACAACAGTAATTCCAGCAGTTCCAAGAAATTCCACTCATTTGCACATTCAGGTGACCCTGGGGGCACAGATAAACCTCCAAGTGACCTCAACGATTTTCCAAATAGCAATAGCAATTAGACTTATATACCATTTCACAGTGCTTTATAGCCCTCTCTAAGTAGCTTAAAGAGTCAGCGTATTGCTCCCAACAATCTGGATCCTCATTTTACTGACCTTGGAAGGATGGAAGGCTGAGTCAACCTTGAGGTGAGAATCGAACTGCCAAACTGCTGGCAGCTGGCAATCAGCAGAAGTAGCCTGCAATCCTGCAATTCTAACCCACTGCCACCACTATCGTTCAGAAAAAAAAAGCTAATGACCAGATGACTGCAAGGAATATAAATCCATTTTCCACCATCATTTAGAACCGAAGAAGTGTCTTAGATGAAAAGCAAAACATCTTCAAGCAAAAAACAAGGTCCAGTTGCCTTTTGAAAAAGCTCTTTTGAGACAACCATAACCTGGATGACTGAAAATCTCCATAGACATAATACGGAACAAAAGAGAAAGTTGTGTTATGATAATTCAACCCAACTGTGAATGGGCACCTGGGGTCCTAGCCTGCTCTTCATCTGTATTGTTCTGCCACTCTCAAAAACTGGATTATTTTCAAATCCGTCCAACTTCATGGACTACCCCCACCATCTCCACCATAAACATAAAAAGTGACGGCTGGCACCCAAACGTATTACAGTGCACTCTAGGAAACCTCTCTGGGTTTCTCATTTTAAAATAGCACCTGTTGAATTGTGAAGAGGAAAGTTTTAATAAATATTTTCAAATATGGGCCAGGTCAAGGAAAAACCAGTGCTCCTTCAAGTAAGTAACAGCATTTGACTAAATTTTTTGCAACTGGAAGCTAAGAATGGTTAAATAAAAGACCATCCAGACATCCTGACCTATAAGCTGGAACTGAAATTTTGAAAAAAGAAAACAGAAGAAGACGATGTCCAGTTATTTCTGCATTCCTGCCAAAGAAACTAGAAGGAATAATTATATCTTGTAAGCTGCCCAGAGTCATCTTATAGGAGAGATGAGTGGTATAAAAATTAAATATGAAATTTGAATCAGATTTTTTCTCTCACCCTGTTCTGAAATTTCACCCATTCTGAAATCTAAAATAATTTACAAACATGCATATTGAGGGATTTGTGGATTCCTGGGAAAACTTTCCCACATTTTTGTGGTGGTTCCAGTTGTTAACTATATGCACTTTTGTAAAATCTTCAGGTCTTTTCCCAGAAAAATAGCCATTTGGCTTTTCTCAGAAAAACACTAAAACAATCTTCTCGTGACAGTTTCTTGTGCCATGATGCAAATAAAAAGTGATGCTTCAATTACATGCTTGTGGCTATTATCCTGAGTTTTCTTGACACACACACATCCTGCATATAGCATTATTTATGGGATCTTTAAAATTCAGAAATAATTGAAACTTATGGTTGCTTTGTATGTGTGTGTGTATGTGTTTCCTTCTTTATTGCAGTCTCAGCTAAAAAGAAAATAATATTGAACGTCTACATGAGAATAGAAAAAACAATTCCAATGTTTCCCAAAGTATTTGTAATATGCAAAGTTTTTTTTAAAGAAATGGATCACATCTAATGGCTACCATCTGGCTATATGATTCTCCAAGCTTACCCTGAAATGCATTTCACATGTGCTTTTGAAGCAAAATTGCACATTGTGGGGAGGGAACGCTTTTGCAATTTCACCTAAAAGCTTAAATATTTCAAAGGGAATAATCTAAAACTAACAGGCAACACTACTGATTAACCCTACTCTTTTTACCCGAGGATCTTCTTGTCCCCTCCCTCATCCAAGGCTGTGTCAAGCAATCCAGTGATCAATTGCTTCTTTACTCCCAAGTAAACACTGCCAACAAGTAGGGTTGAAAGACAATCTGATACTGTTCCAGTTAATTTTTTTGTGCAAAAAAACACAAGGGAAAATTTCACAACATGTAAAGCATTTTCCCTTAGGCTTATTCCTCTTTTAAAGTTTATTCCACACAGCAAGCTTCTCTGTGGGACTGGTGGGGAAGCAGGGGTGGGATGCTACTGGTTCGGGTCGGGTCTATAGAACCTGTAGCTGCAAAGAACAGCTGACAACAAACTGGTTCGGTGTTTGGCCCAGCTGCCTGCCCGGGCTCTAGGCTGTCCTTTATTCCCTGCTTTTCCCTCCTCAGTTGCTTTGCGCGGCACAGCTGAGGTTGAAAAAGCAGGAAACGAGGATTTTCAAACACTGCGCACCTGAGCGCAGCACTTGTCAGCTGTCCAGGAGGCACAGCTGATGATTTCTTGCAAATGCTGCACACACGATTGTCCCCAGTTCAGAGAACCAGCAAATCGTTCCACTGGATGGCCCCTCCCCTTCCCGCTCACTCACTCCTTACCTGGCATGCGACCATCCAACTTGCCTGGTTTGGTAAGTTGCTATTTTTCCTTTTTTCCCCCCGACCATCAGCTGTTCTGCTCTGCCAGGAGATTTAGATTAGCTAGAAAGCAGGAAATCCTTGGATTTCTTGCTTTCTAGCTAATCTAAAAGCAAAGCCGAACCTTCCTTAGGACTGAAGCTTTTCAGTGCAGACTCAGGTAGCCAATTGCAGATAGATAGATCTCTAAATTAATCTGTGATTCTGTGAGCAATCCAATCTGCCTGCTTTGCCTGATTTTGGGTAAAAGTTGCTCTTTTTTATAAAAAATTCAACATTTACATAAATATTTATAATATTTACATACAAGCCATACCCACCCAGTCACATGACCACCAAACCATGCCCAGTCAACAGCCATGCCCACCCAGTCACATGACCATCAAGCCACACCCACAAATTAGGCCACACCCACAGAACCAGTTGTTAAGAAATTTAAATCCCACCCCTGTGGGAAAGCAAATGGCATTCCTTGTCCCCTTTCAGCTATTGTCTCTATTTCCCTTTCCTTCTCTCCAAATAAAGCAATGAACCAGAATTGAAACTTGCACTTGTTTGACTTTTTCAAGATCAGCAAGGTACTACCAATTGTGTCTTTTGTGGATTAGTTTGTGAATGGAGATTTAAATGCTCCAAATGCAACCTAGAAAAATAAACTGGAAGAGGTTTTATATTAACAAAACAAGTGGTGTAATCTTAAATCAAATTTTCCAGTGCAACTAAACACTAGATGGAGCTCTGCTACAATGTAAGAGTGATATAATCTAATGAAGTCAATCTCTGTAAAAGTCAGAGATTGATTCTCTGAAAAATACTTTCAATCAGGTATTGCTGACATACTTCCATAATAATGTTACTAAACATATTTTATCCCTGTTTCTATTAATCATATAATGTAAGAAATTTTTTCTCGTAACTCTCTGAAATGCTAGTTCACAAGGCTACACATAAACCCTCTGTATTATCTTAAGCAACTTTAAGGTGTTCCATGCACAGGCATCTGGTACAAGCCATGATGAGGCCATGTTAGTGAACAATCTATAAAATGTACATAATTTATGTTGTGATGTACATTATGTTGTGAAGTCTCCTATGTCATTTGCTCTCTTGTAACTGTCAAGCTGCCATTCCAAGATTCTGCACAAATGCAGAAGCAGTCCAGAGGTGGTATTCAGTCAGTTCTGACAGGTTCTGGAGAACTGGTAGCGGAAATTTTGAGTAGTTCAGAGAACCAGTAAATACCACCTCTGGTTGGCTCATCTATTCTCTGCCTCCCAAGTCCCAGCTGATTGGATGGGTCTTCTTTTGTTGCCCTGCACAGGAGCTGGAAAGCAGGTTAGTGGGGTGGGAAGGGAATGGGATTTTACAGTATCCTTCCCCTGTCATGCCCACCAAGCCATGCCCACCAAGCCATGCCACACCTACTAAGCCACGCCCACAGAACCGGTAGTAAAAAAAATTGAATATCACCACTGAAGCAGTCCCTGACCTCTTCATCCCACAGCAATGGCTGTATGAGACAGCTGCACCAGTTTCCTTCTGACTCAGCTCTGGAGTGTTTGAAGCTGCCCAGTGCTTTGAAATTTTTTGTTTGGGGATGATCCAGGTGTTACATTGGTGACCACCCCATCTTGCTTGCTCATCCTTCCATATCACTTCCCTGAGAGGTTTCCATTATTTGAAGGCAGTTCTTTGGGGGTGGAAAAATGGGCACTCTGCAGCTCACTAATCCTCTAATGAAGATGAAGGAGAAATCACACCTCTTATTTTGCTGTGAACCAGAAAAGAATTGCAAAGCTCTGTGAACAATTCAAACAACTCAGATCAATTCTGAGTTGTGTTCCTTCATTCCGGTCACTATAGCATGAAAGAACCATGATTAGAGCTATAGTGAAAAATGTCTGATTGCAAAAATCCTGACATACTATTCTTTTGGCTTCATAACTTCAGTGGTTTTTAAGAGACAACAGAAATGGGCCTTTGCAGCTCGATAGATTTCCTGTTGCAGCAACTTTTGTTTGTTTGCAAACAAACAGATAAATGTACAAAACACATATAGTTCTCCAAAATGGTTGGGGAACAGAAAGCCTACACTTTGTTTTCTTTCCCTTTCGTATGGAGGGGAAGAGATTTGGGTAGCTCTAGGAACTGTTATTAGCCCTGTGCTGTAGTCCAGACAAGAAGGACAACCAAGAATGCTAGCTCTATCATTATTATAAAGTTGCCTTAGCAGAATCTTTTAGTATTTCTCTCCTTCTTTGCTCTTAATCTCGAGAAAATAGGGAGGGTCCCTTCTGAAATGTTTCCCATGCCATCCTTCCTTTTGTGGGCTGAGACATCTGTTACATTCTGATTGTCAGTCTCGGAATCTCCCAAGATCATTCCCACATACAACCTCACATTGGTCATCTAAAAGTAACACTGATTTGTGGTTTTCTTTGCCTGTTCTTCATGTTGTTAGGGTGGCAGAAGTGACGAAGTCGATCAGTAGTCAGTTTTTAAAGATTGGGAAGTGAAATCATGACAGTGTGGGTTTTTTTCTTATCTATGAAAAAGCTTTGGGCTTAGTACAGAGCGATCAAGTTGTTCAGCTGGCCTATATAAATGAGAATAAGGGTGGATTTGTAAGCAATGAAGAAAAGGGCAATTGATCTAGAAAGGTATCGCATAATAACAAGATTGGGATTTGTGCAAGATTATTTACTCTCTTCATGTATTACATGCATGGATGGCATGATATGCCTAGAAAGAGGAGCAGACTACGCTGCTAGCCTTGTCTTTATAGCCCAGGGTGTCAAACTCAATTTCATTGAGGGCTGCATCAGGGTTGTGTTTGATCTTGGGAGGGGTGGGGGAGGCATGGCCAAGGGTGTGTGGCTGGGATGGGCATGGCCAGCTCAATGTCACTCATCAAGGGTCTGTTTTCGGACATGACAGCCACCTGCAGCTCTCTGCCACAGCAAAAATGGAGCCTGAGGAGGCTGCGTGCGGCACACCTGGGGTCCATTTTCAACCATGACAACCTCCTGCAACCCCCTGCGAGAGGAAAGAGCTGCAGGAGGCTGTTGCAGCTGCAAATGGAGCCCAGGAGGGATGCTTGGAGAAATAGTTCAGTGCCTTTGAGGTCTTGCAAAAATCTAAAAAGCTCCAATGGCAGAGGTTGCTGGATAGAGTTCTGGGACAGCCTTCTTCTGTCCCGTTTGATAAGCTAATATATTGGTCTTTCAACCAGGTGAGCACATAAGAAGAATGAGCTTCAGGACAGTGGGTGACCTGATTATACAGTGAGTCTCTTTCAGAGGAAAGATGTGCTTTATCTGTAGGCTATATTTTCCTTCTCTTGGACCCATTAGAAAATATTAAGCTCAACTTTAGCAGGAAGACGAAGTGCAGAGTACAACCATCCTACACAAAGCTAAGCTTTTTTTCAGATTAGTCTAGTTTGGAAAATATTACTAGGTGTGTTTCCAAAATGGTGTGGCAATAGGTTACTCTTGTAAAAACAAAAGTCAAGTATAAATTACAGTTCAAAGGCATACATTTATTGGTTTGATTTTATTTTTAATTTGTTTGATCACCCGCTTATAGCACAACTTTTAACATGGACCTGCGATTTTGTTAATTTCAATGAAAGACATATATATGTAATAAACTGGGATGAAGAAATGCCAAACATACAGTCAAGATATACTGCCTAGCATAATGGGATATGTGTGTGTTTCCAGACACCCCTAACACATAGCTAGACAGGGTATTTCCATGTATAAAGTTATCCTTATAAGGCAGTTCCCAGTTTAAGAACAAGTACCATTCCCAAGGTGTTATTTAGCTTGAATTTTGCTACAATAGATCCAGTTCTTAATTATGGGTCATCCTTAACCCAGGGCATTCTTAACCTGGGAATTTGTTGTACTATGTCCAATGAAGGTTGATTTTTTTGTGTAGTTTTGGACCTTGTGATAGCATTTTAGTGCTAATTAATTTTAGAGATTTAGAATTATTTTATAATGCTACTATATGATTGTAATGTTTATATGTATCTATTAAAGTTATCCAAAGCTTTCTCAACCGTGTTCCAATTTGTAAAATAAACAAAAATAAATATGTTCTTATTCCTATTTAAATCAGTCTATTAATCCAGCAGAGCTGGATCTGTTATCATTTACTCAAGTTATTATCAAACTGATGGAAAAATAAAATGTTATTGCTGCTACAGAAATCAGAATAATAATCAAATAATAATAATCAAATAATAATCAAATAATAATCAAATAATAATAATCAAATAATAATCAAATAATAATAAAAATCAGAATAACGCTGAATGGGACACTCATACCAAAATGGAAACACTTTTAGATGAAAATAAGTTTGTTCATGCAATATATTCTCATCGGTTCAGAGACTCAATGCCAAAAAGAGTCTTCCAGGGAAAAAAATGTTGACAGAAACAAAAGAGTAAATACCAACAACCGGACCATTTACTAGCAAAAATAGACCATTTTCAAGTAGGAAATTGCTGGAAAAAATAGCTGGAAAAAGAGAATTACCTCATTAGATGAGTAATGTGTACTCCACTGTTTACTTATTTCATTTTGTTTTTGTGTCTTTGAGTCAATGTTGACTCCAAACAACTGCCTGGACAAGTCCATTCTTGCCAAGTCCTGCTTGGCAAGATTTCAGAAGTGGTTTGCCATTGCCTGCTTTCCAGGGCTGAGGGGGAATGATTAGTCCAAGGTCATCCAACTGGCTTTGTGCTTAAGGCAGGACTAGAACTGATGAAGGAGAATTTCTGTAGTTCAGGGTTGAAATGAGGATCCTTGTGCTCTTTAAGGTTGGTTGTTTCCTTGCCAACATTTCATTATCTGTGCACTGATGATGGTGCCTAGTCTGGATAAAGAAGCATCTGCAAGAAAATAACCAAGCTCAAAGAGCTTCAAGGGCCTTTTAGGACCAGAACTCGTGGTCTCCTAGTTTCTAGCATGATGCCTTAACTGCTGTCTTTGGCTCTCTCCATGCTTCTACATTATTACAAAGTGACTCCTACATGGACTGTTGTTTTCCTCTCCATGCAGTTAATAAAGCTGTGGATAAAAGATGAGCCTGTTTTCCAAAGAGAAGCAGCAGCAAATGATGCCCTTTCTCAAGTTAAAATCCAAGTGACCTTAATAAGCTAATCACTTATGGCAGAGGAGCCTCCCCACCTGTCTATCCCAGGAAGTAACAAATACCATGCAGTACATTAGACTGCTTTATTGCTTATACATTTTGTAACTTCAGTAATTATTTGGTCATTTATAGATAATGTCTGTCTTGAAAATATACCTTTGTTTTAAATTAAAGGCTAAGAAAATGTTTATAACTTTCCTCCAGATCCCTCCTGAGGAGAAGATGAATGTGGAGCAATGCAGATCCCCTAAACTTGCGCAGATCTTTTTATCAATCTAGAATCTAAGCAAAAGGGAATCCTGCTAAGGAAGATCAAGAGCCAATGCTTTTTTTTTCCTTTTCCTTTTTTTAATATAAAGAGACTGGTAGCAATTTAAAATAAAGACTAATTTGTTACGGCAAAAATTGCCATGCTATTAGCTTGGGGGAGCAAAACTCTCAAAGCATTCTAAATAAAAGGCACCCATATCGAGTTTAAAAATGATCCTTTTCAAAAACAACTGGGTTGCTTTGTGGTCAAAAGGAGTGATGGTTCAGTGGTTAAAAACACAGAGCTTGTCAGTCCAGGCTCGAGACCCAAATGCTGCACAACAGGATGAGCTCTTTTTACTTGCCCCAGCTCCTGCCCATCTAGCACTTTGAAAGCCTGCAAATGTGGGTAGATAAATAGGTACCACTTCAGTGGGAAGATAACTGTGTTCGTAGCACCTTCAGAATATAGTCATGCTGACCACATGACCATGGAAGTGCCTTTGGATAACACTGACTCCCTTGGCTAAGAAACAGATATGAGCACTGCCTCCTAGAGTCAGACATGACTGGACAGAGAAAACCTTTACTTTTATTATTTGTAGTCAAAAGAGGATTTTCCATATTCAGGCTTAGTTTGAATTGATATGTTTTGTATTCCACTACAATTTACTATAAAATATCATTGTAATTATCATTGCCATTATTTGATGAGTAAATTAAATAAATAATTTATTTCCTCTCATTGAGACTCAAGATCAGTTTCCTGAAGTCTAACACTAAAGCTATTCTAGTAATGAGCATAAAGTAGACAAAAAAGTAGACAAGTCACAAAAATAACAGATGATGATGATGGTGGTGGTGGTGGTGACAATGATGATGATGATGATGATATCCTATCCATTCAGCTGTGTCCAACAGCTGGCAATTCTATGGGCCTGGTCTCTCCAGGTCTTCCAATCTTGCACTACTACTTGCACTATGCACCAGCCAGAGCATAGTTGTGCCTGGTGTCAGCTTTGGTAATGTCCAGGTATCATGATTGCTTTTACCACTAACTCTTCCAAACGTAATTGCATTATCCAGTAAATTTCCCCACATGACATGGCCAAAACAAGTGAGACATGATTTTGTGATTATAACATCAAAACCAATTTAAGAACTTGAAATAGTGTTCATTTCATGTATTTGCTATGTTTTATGCTGTGTTTGGGGAGAGTGGAACACTAAGTGGAGCTCTGCACAAGAACAACTTTTATGCCAGCAGTGGTCCAGGGATCCTGGGTGGAGGGTGAGGTTTCTGTCCTTGCCATCATTTATTCAATATCAGTTTGCTTCTTCCCTCAAGGCAATTTCATTCAGCTGCTACGTTTTCTAAATTGACCTGCAACTCTTCACTGTAATTTGCTTTCTCTTTCCAAGTATCTCACTGTGATCACAACTCCACATGATAATTTAGCTTAATTTTACAAGAGGAGCCTTAGATAGTTGGGTTGATTACTTACTGAGTCAGCCTTATTCCTCATGCACAATAGGTCACAAGAAAGACATCACTTCTAGCTATGCCTGAAATCTAATTCAACTCTCATGAATTCTAGAAATCTTGTTGCTTAGAAGCCATACTGTGTTTTGATCCAAGCTGGAATACAGCTTTATTTCTTAAACTAGTCCTATTTGTCTCTTTTCTGCTTTTGACTCTGCTTCTTCAACAGACTTGTTGATTGGTCCAAGTCTATTCTGTATAATGGGTAACTAAAATGGGGCAGGTTGCAGTGTTTTATTTAATCTTATATATAATGACAATAGTTTGCTTAATCATATTTTACTGAATAATGCAGAATGAAATGGGTTGCAACACATCATGTGAATCCATATAGTTTAGTGGTTAAGGCACCAGGCTAGAAACTGAAAGACTGAGTTTTAGTCCTGCCTTAGACAGGAAAGCTGACTAGGTGATTTTGGGACGGTCACTCTCAGTCCAATCTACCTCACAGGGTAGCTGTTGTATGTTCACTGTCTTGAGTTACTTATAAAGTAATAAAGGCAGTATAAAAATTGAATTGAGATTATAGATGATAGATGAGATAGAGAGAAAGAGAGAGAGAGAAAGAGAGAGAGAGGTAGATACGTAGGCAGGTAGGTAGGTAGGTATGATAAATGATTAGATAAGTTGCTAGTTTTGGCTTCACATTGTGTGAATTCAGCTTGTATTACAGTTTCTGCTTATTTATCCTAGGCATCTCAGTCAGTAAGTGACATATTACAACAACACAGTACATACTATGCAATAACATACTAATACCAATAAATCAAAACTTGGAAAAACAGATTTATTTCATAAACCTCAGCCAATTCTCATTTATCAAAAACCTTGATTCTGAATACTGAGTAGGAATGTATTAATTTAAAAAACCCACCTGTATAGGAAATGTGTCGATTTTTAAAAGAATAAAATAAAGAAAAGCATATCCTTTTAAATGAAATTTTACAAGAAAGGGCCAGTTTTATAAGTTAATTCTTACTTTGTGAATACTCTAGTTGCAGTGATGAATGCTATTGAGATCCACGTGCTTACCACACTGTGTAGTTTCATATATTGATGAATGTATATGGCCTGCTATCCTTTTCAATTGCTTAATAACTTGCAATAACAAGCATGCACTGAACATAAATTTTTATGACTCACAATGTACTTGTTGAACCATGTATTCCCTTGAATGTTTTTGGATGCCAAAATCTTTGCTCTTCTTTGGCAGGAAGTTCTTGTAACAGCAACAGAAGATGCACAAGCCATGTAGACAGAGAATAGAATGGGCTCCTTGGAATAAACTAAATGCTCATTTATCCTGCTTATATTTTAAAGATACATATGGTGATTTGGATTAAAAATGTACACTGTAAATCAAGCATATTTAATTTCTCTGCCCTCATGCATTTGTCAATGTCTTCCAAAGTTACAAAACCTTTTTCGGGCCATTGTTTTTGAAAATCCCAAACTGGGCAAAATCTAGGCTCAATCAGATTTGTCTCTCGATAAGGGACGAATGAGGAATATCTGCCCAGGAGTACATGCACAGATTTGCTTACTTTGAAAACCTTTTGCTTACTTTGAAAACCTTTTGCTTACTTTGAAAACCTTTCGGCTCCAACTGTACATCCAGAATCGGACAAGCCTTCAGCAGAAGGAGTCAGAGGTGTAATGGTTGGGGAAGGGACTTCTCATGAGTTAGAAAGGGGTCACTGGAAAAATTCTGTTTATGCTGCTCTCTGTCATCAGTCTTGGCAAGTGCTCTGTTGATGGTTTACTCTTGAAACACCCATGATTGGTCTTGGAAAATTTTCTACAAAACTTACAACTGAGCTATAGATTCTGCCTGTCATTATGACTCCCATGAGTCAAGTAAATGCCCACTCATGGAAACAAGATGTTTAGCTCCCAAGGTTGGCAATTCTTGAGAGGAAAATTTTCGGTACAGGGTTGGAACCTGGGAAGGTAGCTTGTAGTTGGTAGCACACACAAAAAATCAGACCATAATAAAGAAAGTCTTACTGACATAGTTTTAATCATGCTTACTTAGAGCTGAAGAGAGAAAAATGGCCTGCTCTTCCCCATCCCCCACCCCCGCTTTTCTGGGAATTGGTCTGAAAACAATGATAAAATAGGCAGCCTGTTTTTGTTGGCAAGTGACCCAGCAGCTATATCCAGACAGAAAATATTTCTGGCTGTGCTATAGCATTCTGTTTCAAGAACAATTACATCCATAGTGAGATGTTTTCACAGATTATTTATACCTGTGTTCAAATAGTAGATTCATACTCTAAGCATGAGCCATTAAAGAAAGGCACCATCCAAGGACACGAAGTAAGGGCTAGCAAGCTGGGGAAACCCACTGAGGAAAAAATATTAAAAAACAACAAACAATGGCAAGAACAAACCACAAGCAGGCATGGGGTGAATGGCTGGAACCCAAAATAGCATAGTGAATTATGTAGAGTCCTCTCTGAGCTTGGTTATTTGCTTGCAAATGTTTCATTATCTAACTAATGGATGTTGACTTTCTCCCTGGTTTATATTCCCTGTACATAAACAAGAGTAAACTCCATATTCACAAATACTGATGATGTAACATAGGTAATTAAATGTTTACAAGGAAACAACCAAGCTCAGGGAGCACCAGGATCTCTACAGTTCAACTCTGGTCTACATATATATCTTTTATTCAGAGGTGGGATCCTACCAGCATAACAACCGCTTCATTTCATGCGCGTGCATACCAAATGCGCGCTATATGCACACACACACTATGCACACATGTGCACTACTTTCAAATTACCGGGTCTGGCAAACATTCACCTGCTCCAGCTGACGAGTGGCACTCAACTGTGCCACGCAAAAGCAGCTGAGGAGGAAAACGCAGAGACTAAATGACAGCCTAGAGCCTGGGCGGGTCGGTGGGCCAAACAGATGACCATACGATCGTTGCAGCAAACCAGTTCAGTGTCAGCTGCTCTTCGGAGCTACCGGTTCTATAGAACCAGGCTAAACCGGTAGAATCCCACTCCTGCTTTTATTGTATAATGAATGCTTCCAGTGGACGTACAAGACTGTTGCAAGTGTATATATGTGTGTATATAGTAAGCTGGGGAGGCAAAACTAGGAACAAGGGGAAAAGGGGGGAAGTGAAAGCTTGCTTTTAATGATGCTGGCTGAAACTGTAATGGGCTGTGAGAATCACCTTGAGGTACAGGAGGAACAGCTGCACCCAAGATAATAGTAAGATAAAATCTGAGTCCAAAACAGAAAAAAAATATAAGAAAGCCGCTTGGACTCTTTCCTAGTTCTGTAATAGATAAAGACAGGGAGGAAAGAGGTGCATTAAGACTTGCAAGAATCTGTTACTGTAATCCTATTGGTATTCATAACTTTGGTTTCCTAATCTGATGTACCCAAAGGGCTGACATGAACACTGCAAAAAGACAGTGCAAGGATTTTGTCAATATAACTTAAGATACAATAGCTTGCTATGTTTAATAGGAGATTGACAACTGGATCTTAGACAATCAGTCCTATTGATACTTCAGTATGCAAGCATATGGCAACAGGATAATTTTATGTAGTTGGGGCCTCTAAGCTAGTGAGTTTTTAGGTTTAATTAATTGTCTTTATTGTCTTTACCCTGGGAGGAGTTTATAGGTTGGGGTGGGGAGGTGGGGTACCATGCCACCATTTTGGGGGGGGGTTACATTATGACTGGGAACTGGAGAAGAGTGATACATCCAGCTGAGATGCAGGAGGAGTGGAGTCCCAGGAAGCATAATAAGCATGTCCAATGATAAACAAAGAAACATTTTGAGTGCTAAATATCTGGGTGCCCAAATTACTAGCAATTGTGGAAATTAAATTCCAAAATTTCTAAAAGGCAGAAGTTTGTGAACTCCAGCAGTATACATAGGATTTGGGTAGAGTAATAATAATTTATGAAAACGTGGGTGTTGAGGGGTACATTGGAAGAAAATGAAAAGGTGGGATTTATTTTATTTATTAGATTTTTATTCCATCTTTATTATTTTTACAAATAATTCAAGGCAGAAAACATACCTACTATTTTTGCTCTTCCTATTTTCCCAACAACAATAACCCTGTGGGGTGGGTGATGCTGAGAGTGACTGGCCCAAAGTCACCCAGCCAGCTTTCATGCCTAAGGTGGGACCAGAATTCAGCCTCCTGGTTTTTGCTTCTAGAAGGCAGCTATAATGATGCAAGTCAATAAGAAAAAGAAAAAGGAAACTAAAGTTCAGTATAACTGCTTCCTCTTTGCCCCAGGAGCGGCTCTGAGACTTCAGCATCTTTTGAATTAATCATGGAAAATACATCAACTATCTTTCCAACTTAATGAGTAAGATTGCTTGATAAACTAATTTCCTTGGCACAGCTTCCTGGTTTTCGTGTTGATCAACAAATTCCTAGGTGCTAATAAAATGATTTCAGACTAATTTAGTCATTTTAGGGTCACAAAGATTCTAATGGAAAGTTCACCCTTTGTTGTTTTCTGTTCTCACAAAAACAGTCAGAAGTGGAGATATTTATTGTTTTATTTTTCACAGCCAAGAAAATGATATGACTACAAAAGCATTGAAAGTTCCTTTCAATTTTATCTTCATTCTAGTTCAAAGGAAAATAGCATTCTAGTAACATTTATATAGAAAGCAACATTTATGAAGATAAGAATTGTAGGATAGGGAAACCTGGATGATACTTGGATGATACAGAGGAGAAAAAAGTAATCATTAAAAGAGTGAAAAGTTTGAAATAATAAAGAGCTTTGGACAGGGTCACTTCCCTTTGGGGTGGTAAAATCATAATAGTAAATGGATGAAATCAATATTGATATGGCAGTCTCAAATTCCACTTTTTTCATTTTTTTCATTCTAGAGGAGAATTATTTAGGAATTTGGGATATTTTAGGCCCCAATCCCACCTTATCTCTCCGCCGGTCTTATTCCAGTGTTTCTCCTATCCCTCTCTTATGGGGAGGGGGTCTCTTGGGTGCACAGATTCTCCTCAAAGAGTAGTGTCAGTGATGGGCAAGAGGGCCTTTGCACAAGTTCATCTGGTGTACCATTTGCACCCATTACAGGAAGCCCTTCAGACAATCACTCATTTTTTCATCAACCTTCAATTGGATATACTACAATGAAGTGCACATGGGTCTCACCTTGAAGGCCATGTAAAAGTTACAACTGGTCCAGAATGCAGTGGGGCAGGCAGTGATGGGTATATCACAATAGGTGCCCATGTCTTCTATGCTTCACAAGTTGCATTGGGTGCCAGTTGGCTACCAAGTGCAATTGAAAGTACTGGTTATCACATATACAGATAACTACTTGAGAGATTGCCTATCTCCACCTGTTTCCAATCATCCAGTGAGGTCAGCTAGACTGGGCAGAATCCATGTTCCATTGATTAAGTAGCATCAACTTGTGGGATCCAGAGAGTTCCTAACCTATGGAATGATATTTGTCCAGAGATCTACTCTTTTTTAAAAATTTAATAATTGTATTAACATTTGTAAATGCAAAGATAAAATTTAATACAAACTAAGAAAACTATAAAAAGTGAAAAAATTAAAAAGAAGAGCAAAACAGAAAAGAGAAATAGGATCAGTGGTGGGATTCAAATAATTTAACAACCGGTTCTCTGCCCTAATGATTTCTGTTAAGTTTGCATGAAGAGTCAGACGCGAAGAGCTTCAGTGAAGAGTTTATTGAGTGACTACAGCTCGAATGGACCCAACTTGGCTGGGCTACGGCTGCTTCTTATAGCCAGCAGCCGTAGTTGCCAGCCAATCAGAGTGCAGGGTTTTCCCGCACTTTTTAAACCAATCTTATTTGACATTTTACAAGAACAATTCAAACTAAACCAATGACATTCAAACCTGCATACATAACACCCCTCCCCACTAGGTTCAGTCCATACCAAACCCCAACCTATCTAATGTATTCTTTTAAATAGGTGGGACTCTTGCATGTACGTTGAGATCTTCGTGGTTCAGAAGTTTTAACATTCTCACCCAGTGAGAGAGAAATGTGTCTGCTGACATTTCCCACTGGGACTTCCTGTGAAGGAAGACCCTGTTTGATTGTTAGAATCTGGTCTCTCCTCCCAACCCATCTCCAGCCCAATGTCAGCACCCAAATCAGGTAGTGATGTACAATCTTCCACTTCTAAGGATGGATTTTGGCATTGTGACAGGTTTTGGAATGGTTCCTGTCGTAATGGCTCATTACACATGGGGTTGATTCTTGCTTGCTGATTTTCCTCCTGTTCCTCCCTTCCCTCTAGAATTGACATCAGGTGAGGGAACTAGAGAGGAACAAGTGCGATGTTCCTGAGAGAACCTGGATCTAAGTTGATCAATGTGCCTGCTCCAGAGGACTCTATCCTCTGTTTGTACCCTGTAAGAACGAGGGCCTGTGATCTGAGTTATCTCAGCAGGAAGCCACAAAGGTTCACCCATAAGGTTCTGAGCATAAACAGAATCACCCACACTGAATGTGCGAACTTTGGAAGTGGAATCTAGTGGTGCGTTGGGTGTGTAAGTGGGATGAAGGCGGTCAAGGGAAGACCTAAGTTTCCTACCCATCAACAACTCTGCTGGGGATAAGTTATTAGATGGGTTAGGAGTGATGTGCTGAACACTAAGAAGTTTTCAACTTTCTCAGTGATGTCCCCAGGACCCAGTTGCTGAAGCTTCTCCTTGGTAAAACGTACCATCGTTCAGCCCGCCGTTAGCCGAAGGGTGCCCAGGCGCAGTAAGGGCATGTCTGATACCCTGTTGTGCTAAATAGGATTCAAAGAGGTTGGATGTAAATTGAGGGCCATTGTCAGAGACAAGAACATCAGGTGGGTTACAAAAAGTTTTCTGAGCTGCTTGATGACAGCATCAGTTGTGGTGGATGCCATGGGAAGTACCTCTAGCCATTTGGAATATGCATCTACTATAATAAGAAAGGTGTGCCCTCTGGTAGGGCCTGCAAAATCAATGTGAATCCTAGACCATGGGCCCCTAGGACATTCCCATTCCTGTGTGGGGGGTGAGGTGGGGCAGGCCTGACTACCTGACAGTTGGGACAAGATGCAACCCAGTTTTCAACCATTTTGTCAATACCTGGCCACCATACATAACTCCTGGCCAATCCCTTCATCCTTACAATACCAGGATGACCCTCATGTAACATTTCCAAAACCTCTTTGCAGTTTTGCGGGAATAACCACCCTGTTACCCCACAAAATACATCCTCTTAATACAGATAATTCAGTTTGCCTGGATTTAAAAGGTTGGGCAAGGTGAGGTAGATCTTGAAGAGGCCAACCTTTCTTAATCCAGCCTATAACAGGAGCCAACACAGTGTCTTTGGCAGTCTCTCTGGCAATTTCAGCAGCATGAACTGGAAGCTTGGCAACAGTTTCTGGGAAAAAGGTGTGTGTTTCAGGTTCAAAGTCCTCCTTGTGGCAAGGAAGTGGGCAACGACTCAGTGCATCAGCAAGTCCAATGTCCTTGCCAGGCTTGTGGATAAGTTTGTATGAATAAACAGCAAGAAATTCAGTCCACCTCAGCATTCTTGGTGACAGGATAGTAGGTGTAGGCTTGTCTCCTGCCACAATGCCTAACAAAGGTTTGTGATCTGTAACAATGGTAAATGTTCTCCCATACAGATATTCATGAAATTTCTTAACAGCTGCAACAATTGCCAATGCCTCCTTGTCCAATTGGCTGTAATTCCTCTCTGCTTTGGTCAAAGTCGAGTAAGAGAGAAATGCAATAGGGGCTTCTCTCCCACTGGGAAGCCTGTGGCTCAAACCCACCCACCCCCACTCCAAAAGGGGATGCATCACAAGTCAGTACAAGAGGCAAATTCTCAGAGAACTGTATCAGTACAGCATCAGAGGTGATTAGTCTTTAATACTGTTAAATGCTGATTGTTCCTTCCTGCCCCAGACCCAAACAGACTTTTTATCAAGTAATCTGTGCAATGGTTCAGCAATGGTTGCCTTCTGAGGTAGGAACATGTGATAAAAGTTAATGAGTCCAGGAAAGCTTGCAAATCTGTTTTGCATTTAGGTCTAGGGCTTCTTTGATTGCTTTAACCTTGGCATCTGTAGGGTGGATGCCATGCTTGTCAATCATGTAGCCCAGGAACTCAACCTCGTCAGTTTTAAGAGTGCATTTTTCTTCCTTGACTTTTACCCGCTTTCCTGAATCTGGTAAGGACTTCTCTGAGTCTTTCTTGTAACTGAGTGTCATTTTCAGCAGAGATTAACACATCATCAAAGTAAGGTACTACCCTGGTAGTCTTGAGCATTCTTTCCATAAGGCTTTGAAAGATGCCTGGTGCCATGCTTACTCCAAATTGTAACCTTTTACATTTGAAGGCACCTCTATGAGTCACAATGGTTTGGGCCTCTGCAGTGGCATCATCAACTGTTAGTTGTTGATATGGCTGGGCCAGATCCAATTTGGCAAAGACTGTACCCCTGCCAAGTGAATGTAACAGATGATGCACCACTGGAACTGCATATGCACTCTGCTGCACTGCATGGTTCAGTGTCCCCTTATAATCTCCACAGATTCTTACTGACCCATCAGTGTTGACTGGTGTGACTATGGGTGTCTCCCATCTGGAGGGTCAGTGGGCTCTAAAAACCCCTTGAGCTATTAATTTGTCTAATTGTGCATCAATTTTTTCCTTTAAAGAAAATGGGACCCTTCTGGGCTTTAAATGAATTGGGGGCACCTTGGGGTCTAGGTTGAAAGTGATAGGGGTCCCCATATACTTGCCCAATCCTTTGCTGAAGACCTCTGGAAAGTCAGACTTCAAGGCCTCCTCCCATTCAGAGTTGCTCACGTGATTGATGCCAGTCACCTCGATGCCTAGTGGATTGAACCACTCAAGTCCCAGCAAGCTTGCGATCCTTGTCCACGATGGTCAGGGGCAAACGTTTGGTGTGGCCTTTAAACTTCACGTTGAGTTCTCTTGTTCCAACTACTGGAATCTTGTTCCCTTGGTAGTCTTTAAGAGTCAGTGCTTGCTTCTGAAAATGTTTCTTCTGAATGTTGGGAAGTAGCCTGTGAATAGTGTCCCATGACACCATAGATAAATAGGAGCCTGAGTCCACTTCCATTTGACAAGGTCTTCCTTCAATGAGTACCTTCACATGTACTTTTCTGCTTCTCAAGGGTGAAGAATGACCAATGGTGATTGTTTGATGAGTTTCATTCTTCCCACTTGCTTCTGAGTTGTGCCTCATTTTCTCACTGAAGTTGTTGGGGTTGAATTCTTTCTCAGGAAATTTCTTCCTACTAGGTGGAGTTCTGGATGATTTGCAGACTCTTGCTAGGTGACCTCTTTTCTCACAACGAGGCAGATGGTGTCTAAAAACTTGCATTCAGTGCGGGGTGCCCCCCCCACAGCCTCTGCAATAAAATCTTGCCTCTTTCTTCCAAGGTCTTCCTTTTTCTTCTCCATTCTGAGTCTAAAATTCCTTCCTCCACCTCAGTACAGTCTGAATCAGAATCTATTTGCTCGCAATGGGTTGTTGTGGACTTTTCCACATCAGAATGGCTTGAGGCCTTGTTAATTTTCTTCATGACTGCTGCTGAGTACTTGGTTGCTTCGCTGAAACAGCTTCCTCTATGGCCTCCTTAAACGTGATCTTAGGTTTCGTTAGTAATTTGCTCTGTAAGACCTTATCTTTAAGGCCTAGAACAAACCGATCACGCATGGCCTCTTCTAAGTTGGTAAACTCACAAGTACCCCAATGTCCCTTAAACTTGCCAATGAAGTCGTTAACATTTTTGCTTTCCCTTGATCCCGACGATAAAACTCGTTTCTTAATGAGGCACGATACTTGTGGGGCGTAATGGGCTCTTAAAAGCTTTTCTAAATCAGGCTATTCCATTACCTTCATGTCTTCATGTTACCTTCATGTCTGCAGCTCCCACCAATGCCTTCGCCATCTTGAAGACTGCCAGACCGCAGTGCATGAGAAATACCGCCCTCTTCCGCTTCTTGGAGATGTCGGAAAGGTCGTTTCCTTCCTGAGCTTTGGTGGCTCAGGCTGTAAATGCCTGCTCTTAAGATCCAGCTGTCTACAACTACTGTAGGCTCGAATCCCACCAGGCTCAAGGTTGACTCAGCCATTCCTCTCGGGTAGGTAAATTGAGGACCCAAGATTGTTGGGGGCAATTAGCTGACCTTGTAAAAATGCCGCTTAGTAATAAGCAGGCATATACAATGGAATGAAGGTTATGCTGAGCACATTGGATTGTGCTCCAAAATTGTGAGCGCCTGAGTCTTCGGAGAAGGGCGGCATCAAATGTAATTAAAAAAAAAAAAAACATTTTAGAAGCGATCCGCATCATCGATTCACAGTCTTCGCCACCAGATCAACGGGGCTGGGGGGTGTTCAGCGCAGCCATCTCACTCTTCTGCTTGTCTTCCGCGTCGTCTCTTCTTCAGGGGAATCCCATCCCCGTCCGCCAGTGTTAAGTCTGCATGAAGAGTCAGACCGCGAAGAGCTTCAGCAAAGAGTTTATTTAGTGACTACAGCTCGAATGGACCCGACTTGGCTGGGCTACGGCTGCTTCTTATAGCCAGCAGCTGTAGTTGCCAGCCAATCAGAGTGCAGGGTTTTCCCGCACTTTTTAAACCAATCTTATTTGACATTTTACAAGAACAATTCAAACTAAACCAATGACATTCAAACCTACATACATAACAATTTCTTGCAACAACCAGTTCACCAAACTGCTCAAAAAGTTAACAACTGGTTCTCCCGAACTGGTGCGAACTGGCTGAATCCCACCACTGATTAGGATACATATAAGATCACACACACACACACACACACACACACACACACACACAGAGAGACACATATAAACAATCTGGCTAACAATGCATTCTTTAGTGCTTCAATGAAAAAAAAACTTTTTCCCATATCTTTTTAGAAAGCGAGTATTACAGACCAGTTTCTATATTGTAGCTGATATTAAAGGATCTCACAGTTCTAAATTGTCCACTGCTGTTATCTATCAGCAGAAAAGCTCTTCACCTGAGGAAGAGAAACCCTCCTTTAACACTTATGGTTTCAGACTCACAGGCTAACAATCCTAAAGTGAAATAAAATCAAGGCACTGGTACTGAACTTGTAACAATAGAAGGGAGTTGCAAACCTCTTGATCCATAAATTATTTGTAAAATTCTCAAGACTGCTTTAAACAGATAATTAGACACAGTGAATCATAATGGGGTGGGGTGGGTGGGGGGTGGAGGTGGGGAGAGAAGAGAGATCAAATCTGCAAAGCTGCAGGAGATATGCTAAATCCTGTTGCAACTGCAGTGGTATAGTTGAACTTTCTTTCTACATAGTGCAATATAGGGTGAATCACATCCCAGGAACCACTAAAGAACAGACCCAAAGATTAGTATTCAGCATGGCATTCAGTATTAGGTTATTAGTTCTCAGGGTCATCCCTTACCACAGGGATGGTGGACCTATTAGTTTGATTTGTCCCCAGGACTAATGGACCTGGCTGAGTTTCAGAAGGAGCCTGAGGTTGTTCTGGAAAATCTGCTTTACAGTCTGACTGAAACCTTGGTGGCTGCTTGGAATGAAGGGAGGCTGAGGCTTTCAACTGGATCGCATCTAAGTAGCCCCTCCTGCATCCATGGATCCTGGAACTCCTCCTGATTTACAGAAGAACTTTGTGGGAAGGGACAAGTGAAGAGATGCCTAGAATGCTGCTGGAGACAATGAAGAGTGACCCGGCTAAAGACAGCTTACAACCACTGCTAGAGCCTATCTCATGGCAGTAATTATTTCTGTAATTATTTGTCTGCCCTTATTAAATCTGCAGATAGCTGCCCAGTGGTCTTATTTCACATGGCCCATACCTCTCTTCTTGGAGGGAACAATTCTGGGGTTCACCTATAGGATGGCTGCAAGGAAAATGCTAAGCATCTGATAGATAAAGTTGCTCAGATTTCCTCTGCACTGGATTGCTGGCCTAGAAGCAGAGCCAGTGGAAGCTATGTGGACTAAGTCTTGCATGGTTTTCTGACGTAAAAAGGCGTGAAAGCAACAATTCTCTGATAAATTTAATCTGGTATTAAAATGGAACTATGAGGCTATCTGATTTAAATAAATGTTTTCTTTGTTTTTCAAGATTATGAATGGTCAGTTCCAAAGGGCACATATTTTAAGTGTTCAGTGGCCCTTTAATATTATCTCCCATTGAGATTTTGCTAATCCCTAATTTAGACAGCACTTAGATAGCACTTAGATGTATATACCTCTTCATAGTGTTTTACAGTACTCTCTAACCATTTACAGGGTCAGCATATTTCCCCCAATAATTTGAGTCCTTATTTTATAGACCTCAGAAGGATGGAAGACTGAGTCAACCTTGAGCTGGATAGGCAGAGTTAGCCTGCAACTGTTCTGTCCTGGGCCTCACCCAAAAGCACTCAGTCAATTCGGAGTCCCGGCAAAAACCCCTTTATTTACAATACTGTGAATTAGTTCATTCACAGTCAGCCAACAGCTTGGCACACATTCTCGCGAAGGTGGACTAATTATCTCAGACTGATATCAATCCTGGAATGCTGCCCAGTAAACAGTTCCACACTCACTGTTGGCAGGGAAAACTGGGTTTACAGACCAAGATCCACAATGCTGGGACAAACACACGACGAACGAGCAAGTTTGTTTCTTGCAAAAGCCCCCTTCCCCTTTTGCTCCTCTTTTTATCCTGATGGGAGGAGCCATTCATTGTCCACCTGTGGCCTTGCTCCCATGTCGACCCTGAATCCTTAATTGCTCCTTTCTTTTATCAGCTCTGCACATGCACAGGCTAGGAACCGGTTCCAACTACTCCCCAGCCTCACTTCTACCTGAGCCCAAAGGCAGCTGATCACTGCCAGCTTGCCCTGGCCCCATCCCTGCCTCTGATGCAGATTCCTCGTCCGAGCCTTCCTCGCCCTCCAAGACTGACCCAAGTTCCTCCCCAATCGCCTCACTACTGTCCGACTCTGCTGCCAGCTCTGCCAGCCACTGGGGCCACAACAGCAACACTGCGTTCTAACAACTATATCACCATAGCTCACATAACCAAACAGAACATATTTTTTCCATCTGAATTCCTTTTTGTGATTACAAATATTAGTGAGAAGCCAAAAATGAGGTTTCAATTACAAGAAACACTATGCAATGGAACCAAAATGATCACTTCAGGTTGATAATTTTCCCCATTTAATATTTAAGTACCAGTAGCCCTTAACTTACAACAGGACGTTTAGTGACTATCGGAAGTTACAATGGCTCTGAAAAACTAACTTATGGACATTTTACACGCAAAAAGAAGACAGTTAACAACAGTCTCACTTAGCAACAGAAACTTTAGGCTCAATTGTGGCCATAAATCAAGAATTACCTGTACTTGTTTTCTATATCTATAATTCAGATTCACACCCATCAGATATTTCTAGATTTCTTGTTGCAGGAGGTCCCACACAGATATGGAAAAGGAGAAAGTAGAACACTGCTTGAATTTTACTCTTGATTTATGATATACTGAATATTTATGAGCAGGAGAATTCATTCTCCTAAGTTCAGAACAACAACTTTCAGCAACATCACTTGCTATTATGTGCAACACACATAAGCATCATTAATTATGGATGTTATCTTGATTTTTTAAAAAAAAATGTCCTAAAGGTATTCTTATCTTGTTGAGGAAACTGAAATACTTGCTTGGCAAAGATCATATTCTGCTGGATGACACTTTAAAATGTTCCTAAATGTTCCAATATTAAATATTCTGTTTGTAGTACATTGCATTCAAATTTCTCAGGAGGATGCTAAGCTCTCTGTCCCCATCCTCACAAGCCCATATACATATCCACACCCACTTTAAAGCAGAGCTAATCTTGTTGAAAAACCAGTTGTCCTAGGCTCTCCCAAGTGATTGTCTAGTAAGCAACAAATCTATCCTGCTTGAATTGTTGCCCTGTCAGATGGACATGAGATATGGAGACGTTTGGGCTGGGACCTGATCTTGCTTCCTTCTGTCACTTATCCTCATTCTCCCCCTTCCCCTTTTCTTCCTGGTTTGTTATATCTTGACAGTCCTGAAGACAGGCTCTATTGATGTTTCTAAACCTCTTTGATTAAAAAAACAAGGTAAGCATCTGTTTAATAAATGAATACCCAATATAATGTATTTAATATTTGATTCTGCATGAATTATGCATTTGTGGCACTTGGCTATTTGCAATTTCCTGTTCTTATTTTGAGGACCAAACTTGCCACTAGCACAACAATAATAAACTGTTGGGTTGAAAATGTTTGTTCTTCAAGCTCCTGCGATCCTAGAATCCCAATAAGCAAATGTGTAATGATTGGACTCATGCTGGAGCCCATCCTCAGGGACATCTATCAGAAAATGACACATTCTGTTAGAGAGAAGTTATGTGAGGATGGGCTCTACCGTGAGTTTGGAAGCTCAAAAGACTAAATCTCTGGTCTCTGTGACCGATCCAGCTTGGATCCTGAAACTTCGTTGATCACAGTCTGCTTCATTAGATGTGTGGAGGATGTCCTATCTAGTCATGGAATAAGGGAAATGAAATAGAATGACTGTTCTTTCTTTTCCTAAGATCTTAATTGTGCAGTAAGTAATTATTAAGGCAGCTGGTATTCATGCAAAGAATAAAACATACAGCAAGAAAAGAATATTTTTTCTTAGAGAAAGAGTACAGTGATTCTTGAGGAAATTGCAGTATAAAATAATTAGATGATTTTCCATCTGTCGCCTCTATTAGCTTGTTCTGAAGTCCTAAGTGAGGAACCAGTCATGTTACTTTGAACAAAATTAAACAATTCTTTCAAGGAACAAAGATGTTCCTTTCCCTTTCTCCCGCATCTAGCGGTGAGGAACTTTTTGCTGATGAATTTAATCCCTCAGAAGAAGTCTATCAGGGATAAGATGTAAGATGTATGTAGAATGAAGTTAATTGAAATTGTAGCTAAGACAAAGGTAGTTGGGCCCTTCATTCATTTCCTCCTTTTCCAATTTTTCTCTTATATGCAGAAGATTGTAAAGAGATCAACGAATTGTTCTTACTAGGAACCTAAATTCATAACCTGCAAAAGTTTTCTGAAATGAGCACAAAGACTCATCCACCAATAAGTATTTCCCAAACTCCCTACATAAGTTCTTTCCCAAACTCCCCTTCCTTGAGGAAAGCTGCTATAAACTTATATAAACTGTCATGGCTTTCTTCCTTTTGGGAAGCTGTAGCTTGGGAAATAAATGCTAATAATTTTCAGTTGAAAAATGATCATCTCAATAATCTAACTCAGAATTTCTATCAAGAACCATGTTTTTTCTCAATCAGAAAAGCAATTGTGCTTATTCTAACTCCAGTTCTA
Source organism: Naja naja (assembly GCA_009733165.1). NCBI lineage: Eukaryota > Metazoa > Chordata > Lepidosauria > Squamata > Elapidae > Naja > Naja naja. The sequence continues at coordinate 49,925,618 of CM019148.1, read as the reverse complement.
AATAAAACTCGACCCTGTGTGTGACACTAAAAATACCATTACTGCAAATATTCTACCACCTCCCTGTCTATATCCTTTGAACCACTTGCGTGACTTGAATGTTGCTCCAGTGGTAGCAGTGATAGAATGTAAAAAGTTCTCTTCCTGTCCTTCACTTGGTATCCTGCCTATTAATTCAGTGAAGAAGCAAACATTATGGACTGGGAGCAACAATGGTTACATATTAGGGCTGTGGAACAGTTTAGCTTTGATTCTCAAAAGCCATTTCTGCCACATCTAAAACAGCTGTATCATTTCCCAGAACTGCATGCAATGAGTGTGAGATTGACTTTGAAGTGCTGCATAGCTCTATCAAATATTGCTAAAATACTCTTGTTGCAGAAAAACTATTAAAATGAGTTACTTACAGTACAGATATAATACATAGGACAGAAGCTAAAGATGGGCAGACAAAGATGGGGGTGTGAATCTGAATACAGAATAAATGACATTTTAAATAGGAAAGGAGTTAAAGATGGGGAGACAAACATGGGATCTGAATATGCCACTTCCTTGTTTATTCTTAAGCAACATCAAGAATGAAAGTTCCAGATTGGATCTATTTTCTAGAAGAAAGTAATACATCATCTACTATTACTAATAAAAATAAAATCATATCAAAAAGCAGGAAATTAAAACTCAGATCACATGAAGGCCTTGGCAAAACTCAGATAGTTTTACTTCCTAGAAGTGAAAAGAGATGGAGACAACTGAAGCATTTGGAAGAGTTAGCGTTGGAAAGGCTCAAATCTGTGTTAGAGCCAACTGTAACTCAAGATATGAACAAAACTGAAGTTGAAGAAATGGTTGGTTCACCTAGAATGGTCTTTCAAACAACCCAACCTCCACCAAAATAACTTGGCTTTGAGTCAGTCGGGTCTTATAAACATTGGCTCTTGGAAGAACTGAAAGGTAATAGAGATGCAATAGAGCTAGTGTTAGATTCAGAAGAATGGAGAAGAAAGATAGAAATCCTGAAAGTGGATTTATCTGGATCTTTATCTGTTTAATTACACAACTGGCAGAAGTTTCAATGAGCTGGCTCACAAATTTTGCCCTTTGGCCCTCATTAGAAAACACGACATTCTATTATATTTTAATGGATCAAAGTACATGTTGATCTTGATGTGTTGGTTCCAGTATTCCAAAGCAAGGCTGATATTTGTAGGCAGAATACAAGCATCATTTACTATTGGTGGGGAAAGGGTTTTTACTTGGAAACTATTCCACTCTACCTACATCTTTTTTTGAAAGAAATGGAACCACTGGGGACTCGTTTTGTTTGGTTACTCATATATTCCTGAATGTCAAATACAAAGAGAAGAAATTCTTAATGATGAAAGAAAATAGGGTTTTACAAAGCTTTCCAAATTACTTCCTATAAAGTCTTTTTCCACTGGAATAAACAAATCCCAACAATCTCCTTGCTTAAAATATTCCTTCCTATTTTAACCTGATAATATTTCCATCTTCATCTGACAATTTAACTTTAGGAGAAGATTAATAACAGAACTACAGGTAATATCCAAATAATTTTTGACATAGTGTTACCAATAGAAACAACATTTTAAATTTCTTATTGATTTAGTTGATAACCTATCTCAAGGGCTTTTACAGATATATAAAATTGTTATCTTCAACTGAGTCATTTTCCATTCCATATATTCTTTTTCAAATAAGAGTAAAATCCTCTTCAGCATTTCAAACTCCTTTTATCATTATTCCTATGGTTATTATTTCACTAAAAAGGAATTTGGGTTGTTATTCAAAAAATGGAAATGTTGCGCATATCCATTACAGAAAATTCACAATGGCAACAATATGATGCTATATAACAATGAAGAAAAGCATATCCCAAAATTAATTTTATCCCACAATAGATGCTATATTGATATATTTAAAATGAACATCAATATTCAACAATGTTTTCCACAATTCATATCTCTTATCATTTCAGAATGCTTTATTATGAAGAAAAGAGAGAGAGCCAATAGAAATTCATTTTGAGGTGATTATGAATATCAAAATCCTTCTTTATATAGATGTATTTCTGTATAATAAATGGAAAACTTTACATAACCATTTTAAAGCTGACTTTGGAAAAGCTGTGAAAGAGTCATTGGGAAGGGATTTGGACCAGGGATTACACAGTCCAGAAACCAAACAAAATGTGAGAAAGAAACAAAAACTTGCCATTGCTTAGTATATAATGGAATGGAGGAAAAACTTAAGACTTTCAATTTTCCACAAGATCCTATGAAAGTAAAGTATCATACCTGGACTCTGGTTTCCATTTCTTGACCCATTCTGGCTCTAAGGGTGGTGCTTTAATAAAATGTCATACATAAATAATCATCAGAAGCTTGTCATGTTTCTTTATTATAAAACAAAAGGAAGCAATGTTTGTCACTTTCACCTCTTTCTGTATCTTACAGGTGAAACTTGAAAAATTAGAATATCGTGCAAAAGTTCATTTATTTCAGTAATGCAACTTAAAAAGTGAAACTAATATATGAGATAGACTCATTACATGCAAAGCAAGATAGTTCAAGCTGTGATTTGTCATAATTGTGATGATTATGGCTTACAGCTCATGAAAACCCCAAATCCACTATCTCAGCAAATTAGAATATTGTGAAAAGGTGCAATATTCTAGGCTCAAAGTGTCCCACTCTAATCAGCTAATTAAGCCATAACACTGCAAAGGGTTCCTGAGCCTTTAAATGGTCTCTCAGCCTGGTTCAGTAGGAATCACAATCATGGGAAAGACTGCTGACTTGACAGTTGTGCAGAAAACCATCATTGACACCCTCCATAAGGAGGGGAAGCCTTCTTAATGGTAATTGCAAAAGAAGTTGGATGTTCCCAAAGTGCTGTATCAAAGCACATTAATAGAAAGTTATGTGGAAGGGAAAAGTGTAAAAGAAAAAGGTGCACAAGCAGCAGGGATGACCACAGCCTGGAGAGGATTGTCAGGAAAAGGCCATTCAAAAGTGTTGGGGATTTTCACAAGGAGTGGACTGAGGCTGGAGTCAGTGCATCAAGATCCACCACATCCAAACGGATCCTGGACATGGGCTTCAAATGTCATATTCCTCTTGTCAAGCCACTCCTGAACAACAAACAACATCAGAAGTGTCTTACCTGGGCTAAAGAAAAACAGACCTGGTCTGTTACTCAGTGGTCCAAAGTCCTCTGTTCTGATGAGAGCCACTTTTACATCTCATTTGGAAACCAAGGACCCAGAGTCTGGCGGAAGAATGGAGAGGCACACACTGCAAGATGGTTGAAGTCCAGTGTGAAGTTTCCACAGTCTGTGTTGATTTGGGGAGCCATGTCATCTGCTGGTGTTGGTCCACTGTGCTTCATTAAGTCCAGGGCCAATGCAGCCATCTACCAGGATATTTTGGAGCACTTCATGCTTCCGCAGATGAGCTTTATGGGGATGCTGACTTCATTTTCCAGCAGGACTTGGCACCTGCCCACACTGCCAAAAGCACCAAAACCTAGTTCAATGATCGTGGGATTACTGTGCTTGATTGGCCAGCAAAGTCTTCTGATCTGAACCCCATACCTCACCAGGGCCATGGGATAATTTTAAGATTTTAATTTGGTTTTATTGGGCTTAAAATTGCTTAATTCTTTAAATAATTATTGTATTGTATGTTTTATTGTGAGCCGCAGTAGATGGGGGCATATAAGTCCAATAAAAATAAAAATAAAAAAATAAAAAAATAAAATAAAATAGAGAATCTATGGGGCATTGCCAAGAGAAAGATGAGAGACATGAGACCAAACAATTCAGAAGAGCTGAAGGCCGCTATTGAAGCATCCTGGTCTTCCATAACACCTCAGCAGTGCCACAGGCTGATTGCTTCCATGCCACGCAGCATTGAGGCAATAATTGCTGCAAGAGGTGCCCAAACCAAGTACTGAGTACATATGCATGCTTATACTTTTCAGAGGTCTGATATTGTTCTATGTACAATCCTTGTTTTATTGATTGCATGTAATATCCTAATTTTCTGAGATTGTGGATTTGGAGTTTTCATGAGCTGTAAGCCATAATCATCACAATTATGACAAATCATGGCTTGAACTATCTTGCTTTGCATGTAATGAGTCTATCTCATATATTAGTTTCACCTTTTAAGTTGCATTACTGAAATAAATGAACTTTTGCACGATATTCTAATTTTTTGAGTTTCACCTGTATGTGACTCTACTAGAAGATTGGTATCTTCCACAACTAACTGGAACAGTGACCCAACAGAAAGAAATTTGCTGGCTGAAAGAGGAAAGTTATTTTCCCCATGGTGGAATATTTCTTCATGCTTTCATTGATATCCTGATAGTTTGTAAGCAATATATATTGTGCATTAGTTAGTTGTTCATTTAATTGAAGGGTTCTTTTTATAGCTACGCCAATATTCTGCTAAAGACCCCAAATACATTTAGACAGTGAGAAGGAGAGCTGTGTTAGTCCATGGTAGCCAAAGTAGAAAGATTCTGGTAACGTCTTTATGATTAGCACATTTTATTATAAGCATTTCATTGGTTCAGTTTGTCACCTTGAGATGAAATGCAGCAAACTCAAGGATGTGTGACAACTGCTTTCTTATCTCTCTTCCTTCCACAGTTAAGTACAAGGTCAGTACCATTAGAGTCCTGGTATCTCTATATCTCTATATATCTCTATATATCAAAGCTGATAAGTTGAAGTTCAAAGAATATATGGTATCTTCACAGTATGAATATATAAGATTTTTGTAAAGCATCAGCATATATATATTTGCTGATACTTTATTTAAATTAAATTAAATTTGGATATAAGTGATTGCATGATTTCCATAGGTGACATATGCTAAATAAATAAGTAATAAATAAACAGTGTGAATGACATCAGTGTCCATTTTAGTTATTTTGTACACTTACAAGCAGTAAAACAATTCTTCTTTGACTTTGAGTTCTCCATAATATATATATGTATCCTTAAACTTTTTCGATTAATGCTCTTTGATCAATATTCTATACAAAATCTTTATAAACTTGTGATTCTTGCTCTTGGTTGCAAGATTATTCACTATAATGTGCTAGCTTGAAAATAATAAAATTATCACAGATACTTAGTAATTTGGGGGTATTTTTACCTCACCACATCCCAAATATAGTTTCCTATATTCTGCACACATGAGAGAATGGATGTTACATCTTTTGTTCTTGGAACTGATCCAATCTCAAATCTCAGCTGAGACTTAAACTTGAATCTATTTGAATTCAATCTCTGATTATATACTCTTTCTCAACTCAGTATCAAAAAGTAATGTTTCATCTAAATGTAAAGCTAGAAACTTTATTTCAAATAAAAGAACAGATTTTCAGTACATTTGCATGCAAGACCTTAAGAAATGCAACTAACAGAAATAACTTAATTATATGTTCCCTCTTTTGCAGGGGGGAAAAACCTTTCTGGAAGTTGTAGGTCAGATTTTGTGGCATCTTCCATTGAGGACATAGTATACTGGATATCCCTGAAAGAGGAGGGGTGACATTGCGCAAACAATGGCAGCCAGAGGGTAGATCCTGGTTGGTGAAATCTCTCTGGAGAAAGCACAGATAATATTGCCTGTATGCATTCTGGATAGCTGTTTCTCATGAATAGACTGCAGGAACTGAGGTTTTGTGGTCAGCTGTTAAACTGAGTGACTGAGAACTGAGGGATTCCAACTAAGCTCAAAGTCACAGTATAGCTCATATGGACAATAAGTTCCACCAAGCCTCATTTCTTAATCACTTTCAGAATTATTATTTTTACTGCTTTTCAAATTTTAAGAACCTTCCAAATGGAAGATTTATGGCATTTGCTGTGTAAGTTTCCTTCAATACTTGAGGAGTTTAAGTATATTCATAACTATGTTTACCCTTATACTTATTATCTTGTTAGCGATTGACAAATCAAATAAATAAATAAATAAAAATAAATAAATAAAGTACAAGTTAACAACTTGTAGTCCCAGCACAGCATATCTTAGGGAGGCTAATTTTGTGGTTGTGGTCCCCATTCTATGGAGGATGTTATGAATGCATGTGTTTGTGCATATTTTAGAGTTTGTATCAATAGGCTGTCCTTTGTTATCTGGTGATTTGCACAATGAAAATAGAAAAATAGAATTCTGATATACAGAGTCACATATGTGACATGGGCAGTCATTTAAATTTATTACATAAATAAATGTAAACACTACTATAGTCTTGAGTGATGTTTCATGTTATAATTATTTTATATATTACATTTATTACCAAACTTTCTTTTGAATACAGTCTATTCTACCATGATGTTTAGAACTGGAAAATTATGTTTGATTACATATTTGATCTATTTCCAACTGAATCTTTTCTGTTTTTTAGACTGTGGTGCCTTTTCCAAAGCATTCTTTTGCCCAGTTGCATTTGCTGCATTCAGCTATAAGTAAGACTTTGTAAAAATGAAATATCCTGGGCAGCTGTCCATGTGTTTATCTTCAAAGATAGCTCAGAGGGTATAATCAGATAAGCAACTGACATTATAACCATGACTGAACTTGTCAAAATGAATTGCATAGTTGTATGAGTTCGGCTTATGCATTCACTCTTTCTATTTTTATTTGCTCTATTATGGAAAGAACTGTAGTTCATCATCATCATCATTGTAATTGTCATCATCATCATCATCATTATCATCTGTAATTATATATGACTCTCTTCTAAAGGTGTCCATGCTTGCTACAGGAAAAAACATTTTGAAAAATAAAGTTCTACCATATAATTCTAATATAAACTTGTAAAAATCTCTGTACATGCATTTGAGAAACCCGGATCAAGATTTTAACCTATGTCCAAACAGACATGTCAAGGGAATATGATGTCTTCATGCTTTACTGTAGAAAATTGAAGAATGAGCCTGATATTTCTCACCACAATCATATAAAAAGTGGTGCCCGGATCATAAGGATAGGTAAAGCACACTTTATGTTCTTTTTATTATGTAATGATAAAAATTTTCAGCAAGCCTATTAAGCACAGGCAATGGCTCGGGGTATGAAAAGAATTTAGGTAGAGTGGCATGCTGTAAGAAGCAGAATCTCATTGTTCAACAATTGCAAATTGCTTTTACTTGAGTTTCAGCTACTTTGGCCTTTAGCTATAGAGTTTTCTTTAAATTTCCAAGTGGTAAGGAACCATAAAAATGCAGCTTGATTTGACCAAATTTGAAAGGGCCAGATGGATTGCATCCCAGTGTTCTGAAGGAGCTGGCAGGCATGTCCTTGAAACCATTGGACCATATCTTTTTTATTTTTTATTTATTTATTTTATTTTGTCAAGCGATTATAAGATAACAGGTATAAGTATAAACATAGTTATGAATACATGAAATGAATACATATAAGAAAGAAAAAAGAAACAATAGGACAGGGACGGTAGGCACGTTGGTGCGCTTATTCACGTCCCCTACAGACTCTTAGGAAAGGGGTGAAGTCAATTTATTTATTTATTTATTTATTAATGGGACTTATATGCCGCCCCATCTCTGAAGACTCGGGGCAGCTTACAATAAAAACAGACACAATAAATATTTAAAAAAGAATTAAACTAATGGTCCCAATTAATACAAAACTTAAAAACCACCAAAATCTAAAACACCCCACCCATAGGTCACAGCCCGGATTGGTCAAATAACCAGGTCTTCAGGTCATGGCGGAAGGTGTGGAGGTCAGGGGCCAAGCGGAGCCCCAGGGGAAGTTGGTTCCAGAGTTCAGGGACTGTGACAGAGTAGGCACGTCGTCGGGGGACCGCCAGCCGGCATTGCCCGGCTGATGGGACCCCAAGGAGTCCCTGTCTGTGACTTCGTACAGGGCGGTTAGTATTCGATGTCGGCAGCAGTCTCTCCTTTAAGTAATAAGGACCCATGTCAGTAGTAGACAGTCATAGTAGACAGTCTAAGGTTAAAGTTTTTGGGGTTTGGGGAAGAAACCACAGATATCTTTCAAATATCCTGGACACCAGGGAATTACCAGAGGAGTGGAACAGTGCTTATGTGATTTCCATCTTCAAAAAAGGGGAAAAAATAGATCCAGGAAACTACAGACCAACCAGCCTGACATCAATACCTGGGAAAATCCTGGAAAAGATAATCAAGCAGTAGATCTAAAAACACTTAGAAGCAAGCAAAGTTATAACCAGAAGCCAACATGGGTTTGTCAAAAACAGATCATGCCAAACTAAGTTTATTTCATTCTTTGACATAATGACTAAATTAGTGGACAGGAGAAATGCTGTGGACATAATATAATATGATATAATATAATATTAATATATTTGGGCATTTGTCAAAGTAGAGCACAACCTACTTCTTAGTAAGCTAGAAAGATATGGGATAGACAGCATTATCACCAGATGGATTCTTAACTGGCTGACAAATCACACTCAATGAGTAGTCCTTAATGGAACTACATCTACATGGAGAAAAGTAAGTAGTGGGGTACCCCAAGGTTTTTTCTTAGGCCCAGTACTCTTTAATATCTTCATAAATGACTTAGATGAAGGAATAGAAGGGGAACTCATCAGATTTGCAGATGACACCAAGTTGGCAGGAATAGCCAACACTTCAGAAAATAGACTCAAGATACAAAAGGATCTTGAAAGACTTGAACACTTGGCCCTATCTAACAAAATGAAATTCAGTTGTGACAAAAGTAAGATTTTACACTTAGGCAAGAAAAACCAAATGTACAGATAAATGTACTGGATCAATAGCAGTAACTGCAAGAGAAATCTTGGAGTCTTAGTGGACAATCCATTAAATATGAGGCAACAGTGTCCTGCAGTTGCCAAAAAAAAGCCAATGCAATTCTAGGCTACATTAACAGATGGATAGACTCAAGATTACATAAAGCAACAAAAATGATTAAGGGGCTGGAGACTAAAACATATGAAGAATGGTTGTAGGAACTGGGTATGTCTAGTCTAGTGGAAAAAAAGGACCAGGGTGACATGATAGCAGTGTTCCAATATTTTAGGGGCTGCCCAAAGAAGATGGGTCAACCTATTTTCCAAAGTACTTGAAAGATGGACAAGAACAATGGAGGAACTAATCAAGGAGAGAAGCAACCTAAAATTAAGGAGAAATTTCCTGTCAACAATTAACCAGTGGAATGGCTTGCCTCCAGAAGTTGTGGGTGCTCCATCACTGGAGGGTTTTAAGAAGAGATTAGATAGCCAGAATGATATAGGGATTACCACTTGTGCAGGTGGTTGGATTAGAATAATTATGTTATTCTGTTATTCTGATTCACTGATGGTTCATAATCAGTGTCATCAGTTTATCCTAAAATTTTCAAACAGTCAAAAGAAAACAAGTCCAGAAAAAAAAATCATTGAATCAGAAATCATGCAGATGAGATATTATGAGAAAGGGGATCAAGCCATTTTAATTTTGGAAATTTGTTTCTCTAAAACAGAAAATTGGAGGAGGACTTTTCAAATAGCTTTATACTTTACTATTTTAGTGACAGATGTCCACAAGCTGCTACAAGCCAGTCAGAAGATTCAAAATTTGTTATATGTTAACAGATCAAAAGGATTTCTTAAATCTCAGATTAAAATAGCTATCAGAACTTTACAGTGGCATTTTATTATAAGAGATTAAAGGAGATGCTGAGTAGTAAACTTTGGATGTAGACTATGGACTAGCGCCCCCAACCATTTGTACACCAGGGACCAGTTCCATGGACAGAGGGTTTTGCAGACTGGAGGGGCATGGTTTTGTGCTGCCTGCATCCCACATATGGGGCTTCACTTGCTTGTGTGGTCCAGTTGGAGACCCCTGTAGACTGATCTTTCTGAAGTGAAAATATCCAAGAAGATTGAAATGGAGGAACTAGGTCTTCTTGCCTTTTAGTCCTCTTTGTTTTAAGTGACACTTGATGTTATCACAGAACAGATGGATCTGACAAAAATAATAGTCTGATTGAGATGCTTAAGTGAATTTAGAATCAGGAAGCCACAGATGGTGCTAAAGTTTTTCCTACTTGCTTATTCTTCATTCCATCCATTCTAAAGAATAATTTGTCCAGTAACATTTTCTCTGGGTCAAATAAAAATATCTGTTCAGAGTCAGAGCAAACTTAGTGCATTTTAGAATTACTTTCAATGAGTGCATATATAGGGAAAGCAGTGGAAGTGGTCTAAGAATTTATGATGATGACGATGATGTCTGGATTTCATTTTTATTTATTCTTGTGCAATCCTGGATTTAATTGGAATCTCAAATTGTTTTCTGACGGTGTATATGGAGAAACGTATGATGCAGGTTTCTGCTGGTTATACTTACAGTGCTATTCTTCAGAATGCATGGAAGTGAGATAATTTCTCATATAGGCATCTTTTTAGTTCTTAGCTTTTTAGCTTTCTTTATTTTCTAGAGAAAATTTGTGGAGATCCACTGATAGATTTTGATGACAATCCTCATCGAGAAGAAAAGGTCTTACTTCAATATCAAAACAAAACCAAACCAAAGCAAACCAAACTAGAAAAAAAGGATAAAAGAGAATGTACATTAGCATAAAATTTGCACATGCTGTTTTATATGTATACATGCAGCTGTAAAAATAATCACTATAATTTCTTCTAAGGGATGAGCTATTTCACCCTAACAAGATTATCTGTTGTACTGCTTTTGTTTCTTCAAAATGGACCATATGTTTTGTATTTTTCAAAGCATTCGTTTCATTTAAATAATTGTACATAATACTTTTTTATTGCAAGTTGGGCTTCTGGAAGGAAAACCAATACACAAATAAACGAACCCATAAGGCAGTGGTTCTCAACCTTCCTAATGCCGTGACCCTTTAATACAGTTCCTCATGTTGTGGTGACCTCCCCATAAAATTATGGCTTGGTTTCTAAGACTATCGAAAACATGTGTTTTCCGATGGTCTTAGGCAACCCTGTAAAGGGTGGTTTGACCCCCAAAGGGGTCGCAACCACAGGTGGAGAACCACTGCCATAAGGGAAAGATTGCAATGAGCTGCTTTGATTTTGCTTGTTCTGTCAGCTATCCAAGGGCTGAATCTTGAGAAGCTTCAAGGATCCTTGTGTCCCTCTTTCTTTTTGATGGAGGTGTAGTCTTCTGTTTTTAACTAGCTTATGAATGGGCCACCCTTCAAACATAATAGTTTGTCAAATGAAAGACTGCCCTCTGTAAAGTTAGCCACAGAATTACCCAGCTTTGACTTTAGAATCTAGATCTCTTTTTCATCAGTTTGCTGTTAAGGTAGCCCCAAACATTTGGTTGCTTGAGGCAAATGATCACAACTGTTCTTCCCACCAGGTCTTTAAACCAGTTTCTATGTCATCACTGATTGAAGCACACCAATAGATTTGTGATCCAAAAGTATTCAGAATTGGCACCAGTCTTGTTTTATCATTGTTACTTCAAACAGTACCAGTAGGCATAAATAAATTTATATTTATTTGACCAAGGTTACTAGAAAAGTAACAACCACGTCTTTAATTTTACAGCAACAATTTTTCTATATCTCTTCCAGTGATATCTCTAAAGGTAAGCTGCTGGTCTGTAAGAATTTAATATATTTCCTTTCTTGAGAGACATTAACATGACACATTGCCTGGGAGATAAGATTTTTAAAAGCATGTCAACTTTTCCTTTAAAGTTTAGATGCAATTGCTGAATGGAATCATTTTCATATGCTAGAATGAATTTCTTGGGAGGGGATGATGTTTTTATCTGTGTCTATTTAGAAAAGGCAATTAGAGAGATATTTGTGACCTCTCATTCCAGCATCTGTGACCCCTATAAGGCCATATCTATTTATGTAGTTATTCCTAAGAGATAGCTATATGTTGGAATTGATTTGTTCAGCAGTTCTGGATAGAGCTTTTAATATCATTTTTATTATTATGAAAGTGAGAACTGGAGAAAAATTGCAAATGCCATATATTATAGTATGTCATGAATTGGGTGACTGAGCAGAAGAAAGAGTGGACTGACTGGGAGATTTGCAGCCTAACAGTTTCCAATTTCCAAATTTGGGAGAGTACTACTTAAAAAAATGATAGCAATATAATATACCTCTTGATATATGATACATATTTCCCTCTTCAGAAGTTTGTCCAGCTCACAAGGAATCTGTAGGCTAAACTACCTTCCCTCTGCAATCATGTGCAAAAGAGAGGTCAATCTATGTTGAATTGTTAACTCTTGGTTGAAATAATTCCACAGGAAAGAAGGCATTTTCCTCCCAGTAAAAACAAAACAGATTTCTGTGTCTCTGGATTGGATGGTGAAGAAATGGTTGAATACCCTGCATTGGCATGTTCTTTTATGTTCTCTTTGTATGTAAATGATCATGACCTTATATGCCAGATTCAAGTGGAATTTGCAGATGTGGAGCCTAGCAGAAAGAAATGTCAAATTAAGATGTGGTTTTGGAAGGAAGCTAAGAAGCCACATTGAAGGAAGCAAATGTAGGCTGACCTATTAATTTCAAAAGGCTACACATCTTGTTATGATTAGTTTATGGAAAAATTAAGATACTTAGTTCTCATGTAGAGAAATGCCCTAATCATATTGGAATATGTATGGTTTTCCTCCATCTCTCAGCTTTTAATAAGATTTTAGTATCTGTGTGATCGTTCACCAGAAAAGAAACATTGACACGATCAGGCTCAGAAGGAAAAATCTTCAGCTGAGAAATGGAAGACTTTGATTATTTTGTTTCTTTAGCCAAAGCCTGGTTTACAGCAGCATTCAATTTATGTGAAAATCATTTATTTCCTTTAATTCTACCTTCTTGTTAACTTTATGTTATTTTCTAGTCGTTCATATCCTTTGAATTTCTGCTCTGAAAAAAAGCCAAGATGAATGCATTCCTTATAATAGCTGTAATTATACAGCACTGTAATTATATCTAATAGATTTTTACATAACAGTAGTATTATTTAGCCTCCTAGAATTTTATATAATTGACTTAAAAATTATAATGTTTAGACATATTATCAAAAATTATTAAATTACAATGTCCTCCATTTTCTTAGAGGAGCATCCCTATTTACTGTATATTACCAAAATATCAAAAGAATGCTTTCTTTGTTTTTAATTAAAAGGCTTGTTAATATGTTGTATCTTTCTTGATGATTAAAACTGTGAACTGAATATTAGTAATGTTGATACTAGAATGTTGATAACTAAATTAATACTTGAAAAATATTATAAATGTTAATGAGATATGATGTGTGATTAAAATAAGAAGTTAAATGTAAACAGAAATAAATGTTTATTAATAGCTATTTTTTAAGTCTAAGATAACTCATGGTGCCGTCTACTGGGATATTTTTTGTTCTTATATTTATTTTATTGATTTGATTTGATTTGTCAATTGCTTACAAAATAATAGGTATAACATGAGTAAGAATACAGGAAATAGGTATGAATAAATAGGTATGACAAAAGGACAGGGACGGTAGGCACAATTGTGCACTTATGCACGCCCCTTACAGACCTCTTAGGAATAGGGTGAGGTCAATAGTGGATAGTTTGAAGTTAAAGGAGTGGGGGTTAGAGGATGTAACAACAGAGTCAGAGTCAACACCACTGTGTTGCTGAAGTCATACTTTCTGCAATCAAGTTTGGAGCGGTTTACATTGAGTTTGTATCTGTTGTGTGCTCTTGTATTGTTGTGGTTGTAGCTGAAGTAATCATTGATTGGTAGGACATTATAGCAGATAATTTTGCATACTACGCTTAAGTCCAACCATAGACAGCGTAGTTCAAGGCTGTCCAAGCCCAAAATCTCAAGCCTGGTGATATAGGGTATTCTGTTGCAAGTAGAGGAGTGTAGTACTCTTCTCGTGAAATACTTCTGGACTCTCTCGATTGTATTAATGTCTGATATACAGTGTGGATTCCAGACTGATGAGCTGTATTCGAGTATTGGTCTAGCAAAGGTTTTATATGCTCTAGTTAGCAATTCAATATTTCTGGAGGAGAAGCTTTGTAAGATTAGATTTACAACTCTTAATGACTTTTTGGCAATGCTGTTACAGTGAGCTGTGGCACTTAGGCCATTTGATATGAGTACTCCAAGGTCCTTGACAGAGTGAGGATCATCAACGAGGTCATATCCACCTAGTTTGTATTTGGTGTACTGATTTTTTTTACCAATGTAGGACAGAGCATTTGTTGGTCAAGATTTGGAGTTGCCAATTGTTTGACCATTCAGACACATAATCAAGATTGCTTTGAAGGACAGTAGCATTGTTGGTGGTGTTGAATAGTTTTACGTTATCTGTGAAGAGGACACAGTTGCTTTTAAGGTGATTGCAAAGGTCATTTATATAGAGTATAAAGAGTGTGAGTCCTAGAACGCTGCCTTGGGGAACACCACCACTGGAGCAGGGTTTGATATAGCACTCCCTATTTTTACTATTTGTGCCTGTTTGACAGGAACACAGTAATCCACTTATGAAGGGATCCAGAAATGCCATAAGAGTTTAGTTTTAACAGTAGTTTGTCATGTACTACTGAACCAAAGGCTTTGCAGAAGTCTATATAAATTGGGTCTATAGCTTTACCCTGGTCAAGTAGAGTAGTCCATATGTTTTGCCAGTGTAGGAGTTGAAGATTGAAGGACAATTTTTTCCTGAAACCAAATTGTTTTTGGAGAGTAGGTTGTTGACTCTAAGTGGAGGGTGATGAATTGGTTAATGATTGATTCCATGACTTTGCATATGACACAACACAGTAAGATTGGTCTGTAGTTTTCAACCAGGCTGGGGTCACCTTTTTGAAGATAGGGATGAACATAGCTAAGGACCATAGGTTCAGTAAGGAGCTGGTTCTGAATGATACCTCATATATAATGCTTAGGTGTTCCATTATGGCAGAGGAGAGCTTTTTAAGAAGTATGCACATAATCCATTAGGGCCAGGGGTGGGATTCTACCGGTTGGACCAGTTCAGTAGATCCAGTTGTTATGATTCTGCACAGTTCGGAGAACTGGTAAATCGTGCCCCTGGCTGGCCCGCCCCTTCCTGCCTGCCCACTTGTCCCACCTTTCAGTTATTCCTCATCTCACCTGCCACTACTAACCTGCCTTTGCCTGCCATTGCTGCCTGCTTTCCACCGCGGCCCTGATTTCCCTGGGTGAGTGAGCCTACAAGCAAGCCCCGGTCAAGTTGATTCCTGGGCCAACCTAGGCCACTGTGCTGTCCCTCCTCCTCCTCCCCAGGCTTGCCTGGCTTGCTTCACTGTGACCTAGCTAGCTAACTGCTTCCCCACTGCAAGGCCATGGCCGTGCTGGCCAGGAGAGAAGAGAATGTTCTCTTTCTCCCCTGACCATGAAGCCGCAGGGTCATGGCAGCACTGGCCAGGAGAGAAGGGAACATTCTCCTTCTCCCCCAGCCACAAAGAAGCTGCAGGGCCACGGCAGCACTGGCTGGGAGAGAAGGGTACATTCTCTTTCTTCCCAGGCAAGGCACCCCTTGACATGAGTGCCATTGAGTTGATTATGCCCACACAGTCACATGAACACCAAGCCAAGCCCAGCCAGTCATGTGACCACCAAGCCATGCCCAGCCAGCAAGCCACACCCACAAATTAAGCCATGTCCACAGAACTGGTTAAGAATTTGAATCCCACCCTGATCAGGGCCAATAGATAGAGATGGTTTTGGTTAGGTAGTGCCTTTTCTACATTATCTTCTGTAAAGTCAATATGTAGTAGATAGTTGTGGTATGACTAGGAAATGTGGGGCATGAGTCATTGATATTTACAAAGACTGAACTGAATAATGTGTTGATAACTTGAGTCTTTAAGTTTGGGGTTTACAAAATTGTAGAAGATGCAGGTGGATTTGTATGTAGGAGGTTTTCTTCTTGCTTGCAGTGGTAATTTGCGCATTATAGCTAGTTTTGCGTAGCATCTAGTTTTGAGTCTTTGTTTTGTTACTAATGGTACATATAGTTTAATGATTTTTCAAGTTCAAACAAGAATGCATTATAATGGTCTTCTGTAGTATTGCAGCTAGAGAACAGAATGTACCAATCAAGAGATGATAGGTCAGCATCTATGAGATCATAGTTGGGTTTTGAAGTTGTGTTTTGGGGATCCATCATTAAGTTCCTCTTTGTGAGGGTGTAAATTGAGACAAAAGTCGATCATACTGTGCTCACTGTTTGAAAAGCTTCTTGTATTTGTAGGTCATATATTGAGTCGAGAAGTGTTGTTAGTTAATAATTGATCCAATCCCAGTGTGCGGCATTGTACAGGGTTGCATGTATGGGTTCGGATGTACATTCATTTAGAGTCCAATTTATAAGAGATAGATTGAGGTCACCCAGAAAAATAAGATGGTGTAAGCAAGAGGCAGCCCATGTTAGTGGTGAAGTTAGCTTGTTTTCATGAACTATGTCATAATCAGGGCTCTGTAACATAGTAAGAAGCGATTGTGGTATTTGAGGACAGTTCACAGATGATGGTCTCTGGAAGAGCAAGTTCCTGTGTAATTTGAATCTTTTTTAGATTTAGGGGTTTTTTGCAGAAGATAGCAACTCCACTTCCTCTACGGATTTCACGATCTGACCGATAAACATGATATTCTCTGACTGTGGTAATAGAGTTTGGAAAAGATGCATTTAACCATGTCTCACAAACCAATATAATGTTGAATGTGGTTGTGCCTAATAAGATGAGGAATTCATGCATTTTGTTTGCAAGGCTTCTTGCATTGAGTAGTTTGCATTTTAGATATGTAGTAGTGGGACTGGAGGAAGTAAGGGCGTGCATGCCTAATGTTGGATGTTGGAGTGATGGTTATTGGGATGTAAGTTGAAGGTCTTGCTTTTGATACATTCTGCGGTAGTCAATGTATAGGTTAGTATTTCCTTGTTGATGGAGTCTTTTATAATATCCTGTCATTTTTGTAGCTTGTCATTTTAAAACCTGCCTTCATATCAGCGTTAGTTTAACTTTTTCCTCTTCCATAACATTTTTAAAACAATCTACTTATAATGACAGACGATCATAATATTAACTCAGTCTATTGTTCACAAATATCCTTCAATATATCTAATGTTAAAATATTTTGCTATGTTAGTAAGTCAAATTTAAATGTTGTTCCTTTTAACTGTAATCTTTAGTTCCTTCTACTTCCCATAATGTCCAACATTTAAAGTCCCATTCTATCATTTAAAAAAATCAAAACAAAGCATTTTCTCAAGGGAAAGAATCTTATAATTCCAACATTTTATTTCAAATCTATGTCTGCCTTAGTGGCTAGTAAATTTTCAAAATCAACATTTCCATTAATTTTCCTTGTCTATTAAAAAAACAGTTAAAACCCTTAAACTTGTGTTTAAAACTTTCTTTGTTTAAGGATTGAAGGTGATTCACCCAGTATTGTCTTTCTATCAAAGTTTTCTAATAACTGAAAAACAATTATATCCAAAAGTGATTAGATGTGGTCCTTATAAGTTAGACCATGGTTTGAGCAAGATATTCCTCATTTCTGGAGTGCTATGTTAGTAAGTCAAATTTAAATGTTGTTCTCCTTTAACTGTAATCTTTAGTTCCTTCTACTTCCCATTAATGTCCAACATTTAAAGTCCCATTCTATCATTTAAAAAAATCAAAACAAAGCATTTTCTCAAGGGAAAGAATCTTATAATTCCAACATTTTATTTCAAATCTATCTCTGCCCTTAGTCGGCTAGTAAATTTTCAAAATCAACATTTCCATTACCTTTTCCTTGTCTATTAAAAAAACAGTTAAAACCTTAAACTTGTGTTTAAAACTTTCTTTGTTTAAGGATTGAAGGTGATTCACCCAGTATTGTCAGACTTTCTATCCAAAGTTTTCTAATAACTGAAAACAATTAACAAACAATATCCAAAAGTGATTAGAAACTGTGGTCCTTATAAGTGCAGACCATGGTTTGAGCAAGATGGCTATTCCCTCATTTCCTGGAGTGTAATACCTAATAGAGGCAGTTGTCTTGCAATCTCCTCACAAACCGTAGCTGTCTAGAACACTTGTGGATTATCTCAAGTCCTTTCCTTATCCAGAGAGGAATCTGAAGCTCTTCATTCTACCACAACCATCAGCTCCACTTTTCATAAAGTCATTTTCAGTTTTCCATTTCTTCCCTGGAAACATTTCAAGTGCATTTCAGGTGCACTTCTTTTTAAATGGAAAGCTGTTCTCTCAAGTGCAACATGGGAATTTTTGAGCATTTTGAAAGCATTTTATTTTTAAAACATCTCTGTTCTGAAATTGAGATACTTCTAAAATGTTTGGGGCACCCTGACTCATATTTCAAACAACATTTTGTGTTCAAAATATGCTCAGGAACTTTTGCATAATTTTTTAAATTAAATATTTTGCACATTTCTGTTATACAGTATATATTAATTTAATAGTGGTATCCAAAGAACCAGATTGGTGTGATGGTTAAGGCACCAGGCTAAAACCACAAACTGTAAATTATAGTGCAACTAGGCATGAGCCAGCTGTGCATCTTGGAGAGAGAGAGGAGAGAGAGGGAGGGAGGGAGGGAGGAGCAAGAAAGAAAGAAAGAAAGAAAGAAAGAAAGAAAGAAAGAAAAGAAAAGAAAAGAAAAGAAAAGAAAGACAGACAGACAAAATAAGAGGAAGAAAGGAAGGAACTGTACTTGCAGGAAAATGCCAGGAAGGAAAAAAGAATTAATTTAAATCATACTAAATTGAATTCATTTTATTATCTTAGGAATAATTTGTTTTATGAAAATGAGCATTTTTAAATAAATATTAACTTCAATTGTTTAATCTGATCTACCAGATAAGACTAACAGTACAATAACAGAATCTTGCAAGACTAAATGTACTCCCCCCACCCACAGGTGAATTGGGGATACTTAATCTCAGTCTGATTTGAGCTTTAAGCTTGTCTCCTTGTTGTATTAATATTTAAAATTTATTGTTTCATTGATTAAATTGATTGAATATATAAAACCAATTCATATCATCTTAAGAAATATTTGAAAATTTCTACAAAACCCTAAAGTTAATATTTACATTGGGATCACCTCTACTTATCATTATTCCTAAAATAAGTTAATAGTGAGCTGAGCTTGGAAAAACAAAAGTAAAAAAGTTAAAATCAGTAAAAGCAATATTAAATTCTAAATTCATTCTCATTATATTCGACTGGTGATTATATCAAAATATATATAAACATTAAAATCTTTACATCAAACATTTCCCTTAAAACTGTATTCAACATTTCTCGGTTTCTCAGTTTCTATTCTGGATGTATCTGTTAACTTTTCTATTGCTGTATACATTCTTTCCAGTCTGGTGTTGTTGGCAAAGTATCTCTTTTCCAACATTAGTCCAAGTTGTCCTCATAACAGTAAGCATATGGCTTATAAATTTTAAATTGTAAATCACAATGTCTTTGATCAGAAATTGGGGCTTCTTACTATGATAACTAACACCTGTAGTTACAGAAATCAAAATAAACAAAATAGCTACAGACACTAATAATTATCATTGGTATGATTCACTACATCATTATCAAAATTTGATTTGAGAAAACATTACTTTTACTGTTTTAAAATTGGTCTGCTTCCTATCAGATTTAATCTTTACTAACTAGAAATGTTTCTTCTTTAGGTTCTATGTTCACCCTTAAAAGTTATTCTGATCCCTTTGGGAATAAATATTTGTCAAGATAAATTAAAATATTTTTCTTTGTATGATACTCCCAGGACTTTCATTACCTGCCTTCAGTGGTGGGATTCAAAAATTTTTACTACTGGTTCTGTGGGCATGGCTTGGTGGGCGTGACAGGGGAAGGATACTGTAAAATCTCCATTCTCACCCCACTCCAGGGGTAGGATACTGTAAAATCTCCATTCCATCCTGACTCCTGGGGGAAGGTTACCATCGGTTCTCCAAACTACTCAAAATTTCCACTACTGGTTCTCCAGAACTGGTCAGAACCTGCTGAATACCACCACTGCCTGCCTTCTCTCTCAGTTTATTTATTTATTCTTCTTGTGTGACTTAGGCTTTTTGTAAAGTTCAAGTCCTTATCTGATTGGTCTCTCTCAATAATAGTAGAAAGCAAAAGTCTGAGCTCTAGACAGACTTAAATTACCAGGCATTCCCATCTCCTAGTTATTTAAAAAATAAACCTTTCTTGTTCTTGCATACAAGCATTAGTTGCACAATTACTTTATTATAAATGTTACACTTCTAACATCAGTGTTTTTCTTTCCTTGTGTAAAAGGCAATGTTCCAAAATGGTGGCCTTCTGTAATCAATATCCTAAAATAAACAAATATAAACCTATTTCTCATCAAATGCCACCTTCCGTACAAAAATGGGCTGCTTGACGCAAACAGTGTTTTGGCTTCATGGCCTCAACCAGAATATTGGAATCAATCATTGAACCAATCAAGTGTACAATATAAGTCAGGGATAGCAAGTCAACTAATGGCATGGAAGAGTTACCAGAGATAATTTCAAAAGAAGCTTACCATTGCACAAAGTACTCTTAATTGAAAATATCTCTCTCACCCTTAGATTGCCAGCACATTCACATTGGAAGCAGCATTACTTTAATGACCGTGTAACTCTCTTTTCCATTATGAAACTAACACTGAATTAACAGTTATAAATTAAATATACAGTTTGTGATGACCTTGGTAGAAGGAACCAAGGCAGTCTTTTCAATTACTCAGAGACTTTGTTGGCTTTCTGACCTTCATATTCAGCCTTTACAAATTGTCAGTAAAGAAACTTATCATCATGTGCTGATGCAGTGGGATTTCCCTGCTCACTAGAAATAATCTTCAAGTTGTATTTAATATTTACAGTTCTCCTGTGTTATAACTCCACTCTGCTGGCAGGGTCTGCTACTATTCAAACGCCTACTCGAGTCAATAAAATACTGGGGAGAAATTCATGAGCATCAGCTTTTAGTCAGTTGCATTTTATATAACATACAAATAGACCAGTTTTGGAAGGGATTTTCTTCATGGCTGGCTGGAGAATTCTAGAAGTTGAAGTCCACATAACTTAAAGTTGCTGAGATCGAGAAACCCTGAAATAACTGAACAGAGTCAAAATAGGTGAGTCAGTCCTTAAGATACAGCTTCTAAGCAGGGAACATTTTAAAAGACCCACACTTGAAATTATGCTAGGTAAGCAAGTGCAGAAAATACTGGCATCTTTCAATACAGATATCAGATTGCCCTTAATCTTGCATTAGTTAGCCCTCTGACAAATCAGATTTTATACCCACTTCAATCTCCAGACATTTTATTTGCAGTGGGGGCTGTGATCTGTACCTTTGCTTCAAACTGTCCCTAGTAACCAAAAGCCTGGAACATTCATTTTGCACACATTAATAGTTACACGGAAAAGAAATTTCAGTAGGCATTGCTGATATTATTTGTCCAAATATCTGAAAAAGATATAGGAATCCCTTTCCAATTTTATATCTGCCCCAATTAAACAAGAATCTCCCTTTTCCCAGTTTAACTAATCTAATCATAAGCTATTTATAATTTGGGAAACAGCTCACTAGGATTTCAGACTAGAATAATTATAAGGCCAAATGGTAGCTTTTGGCTGCTTCCATGACAATCACAGGCACACCAAATATAGATGAATGTAATCTATCTTGCTTCGATTTTCAGAAATATGAAAAGACAAAGCTTATATTACCTTTGAGAATTGCAGTCCTACTGGATTTGAATTCCAAACTGAGTAAATAAAATTTACGATGGTGTTCTAGCAAACTCTGGAATGGTCATATGATGTCCTGGCCTTCCTTCCTGCTCAGCTTCTCAACCAAGCCAAAGAACAGCATTTGAACCAAGCCCTTTTTAATAGGTTCAGCTGTTGGGATCTATTTGTAGTGTAGAAGTACCATTAAACAGATATCTGCAAAGAAATAAATGGGATAGGAACAGCTGCTTCTTGGATCATCTAATATTAGGAAATCCTGAACTAATAAATTAGTACAAAGAGAGCAATCAGTATTCCCAGATGACAGAAAACAAATTGAAACCAGTCAGATTATAATTAGCTAAGTTGTGCTGGGATTTCTTTAATAATGATGCTATGGCATCTTCTGTTATCAGATATATGCTTGGTGTTGATGTCTCATAATTGACTCACAATGGTACACAGAAGAAAAATGAACTCTTCATTAGGAAATAAAGGCTGGCAAAATAAGCAATATTTTAGATGTGAAAAGGGTTCATAATGCTGTGGTTCAAGAGCATCAGTTCAGGAACTGAAAACTTGAGAATGATCACCATAGGATCACTCCCACTTTCTCAGCCTGTAATATTTTGCAGACACCAACTGTTATGTTTGCATGAAGAGTCAGACGCGAAGAGCTTCAGTGAAGAGTTTATTTAGTGACTACAGCTCGAATGGACCCAATTTGGGCTACGGCTGTTTATAGCCAGCAGCCGAGTTGCCAGCCAATCAGAGTGCAGGGAAGTTTTCAAGTGACTATTTAAACCAATCTATTTGACATTTTTACAAGAACATTGCAAACCAAACCAATGTCATTCAAACTCAGCTACATATCAATTCTCCCACTAGGTTCATCCATACCAAACCCCAACCTATCTAATGTATTCTTTTAAATAGGTGGGGCTTTTTGGTGTAATGCTGAGACCTTTGTGGTTCAGAAGTTTTAACATTCTCACCCAGTGAGAGAGGAAATGTGTCTGCTGACATTTCCACTGACTTCCTGTGAAAGAAGACCCTGTTTGATTGTTAGAATCTGGTCTCTCCTCCCAACCCATCTCCAGCCCAATGTCAGCACCAGTCAGGTAGATGTATGCCACAATCTTCCACTTGTAAGGATGGATTTTGGCATTGTGACAGGTTTTGGGATGGTTCCTGTTGTAATGGCTTGTTACACATGGGATGGATTCTTGCCTGCTGATTATCCTTCTGCTCCTCCCCTTCCCCCCTAGAATTGACATCAGGTGAGGGAACTAGAGAGGAACAAGTGCGATGTTCCTGAGAGAACCTGGATCTAAGTTGATCAATGTGCCTGCTCCAGAGGAGTCCATCCTCTGTTTGCACCCTGTAAGAATGAGGGCCTGTGATTTGAGTTATCTCAGCAGAAATCCACAAAGGTTCACCCATAAGGTTCTGAGCATAAACAGAATCACCCACACTGAATGTGCGAACTTTGGAAGTGGAATCTAGCGGTGCGTTGGGTGCGTAAGTGGGATGAAGGCGGTCAAGGGAAGACCTAAGTTTCTTACCCATCAACAACTCTGCTGGGGATAAGTTATTAGATGGGTTAGGAGTGATGTGCTGAACACTAAGAAGTTTTTCAACTTTCTCAGTGATGTCTCCAGGACCCAGCTGCTGAAGCTTCTCCTTGGTAACACGTACCATGCATTCAGCCCGGCCATTAGCCGAAGGGTGCCCAGGGGCAGTAAGGGCATGTCTGATACCCTGTTGTGCTAAATAGGATTCAAAAAGGTTGGATGTAAATTGAGGGGCTTTGTCAGAGACAAGAACATCTGGTAACCCGTGGGTTACAAAAAGTTTTTTGAGCTGTTTGATGACAGTTGTGGTGGATACCATGGGGATTACCTCTAGCCATTTGGAATATGCATCTACTATAATAAGAAAGGTGTGCCCCCTGGTAGGGCCACCAAAATCAATGTGAATCCTGGACCACGGGCCCCTAGGACATTCCCATTCCTGTGTGGGGGCGAGAGGTGGGCAGGCCTGACTACCTGACAGTTGGGACAAGATGCAACCAAGTTTTCAACCATTTTGTCAATACCTGGCCACCATACATAACTCCTGGCCAATCCCTTCATTCTTACAATAGGGATGACCCTCATGTAACATTTCCAAAACCTCTTTTTGCAGATTTGCAGGAATAACCACCCTGTTACCCCACAAAATACATCCTCTTAATACAGATAATTCAGTTTGCCTGGACATAAAGGTTGGGCCAGGTGAGGTAGATCTTGAAGAGGCCAACCTTTCTTAATCCAGCCTATAACAGGAGCCAATAAAGTGTCTTTGGCAGTCTCTCTGGCAATTTCAGCAGCATGCACTGGAAGCTTGGCAACAGTTTCTAGGAAAAAGGTGTGTGTTTCAGGTTCAAAGTCCTCCTTGTGGCAAGGAAGTGGGCAACGACTCAGTGCATCAGCATGTCCAATGTCCTTGCCAGGCTTGTGGATAAGTTTGTATGAATAAGCAGCAAGAAATTCAAATTCCACCTCAGCATTCTTGGTGACAGGATAGTAGGTGTAGGTTTGTCTCCTGCCACAATGCCTAACAAAGGTTTGTGATCTGTAACAATGGTAAATGTTCTCCATACAGATATTCATGAAATTTCTTAACAGCTGCAACAATTGCCAATGCCTCCTTGTCCAATTGGCTGTAATTCCTCTCTGCTTTGGTCAAAGTGCGAGAGTAAAATGCAATAGGGGCTTCTCTCCCACTGGGAAGCCTGTGGCTCAAAACCCCCCACTCCAAAAGGGGATGCATCACAAGTCAGTACAACAGGCAAATTCTCAGAGAACTGTATCAGTACAGCATCAGACGTGATTAGTCTTTTAATACTGTTAAATGCTGATTGTTCCTTCCTCCCCAGACCCAAACAGACTTTTATCAAGTAATCTGTGCAATGGTTCAGCAATGGTTGCCTTCTGAGGTAGGAACATGTGATAAAAGTTAATGAGTCCAAGGAAGGCTTGCAAATCTGTTTTGCATTTAGGTCTAGGGCTTCTTTGATTGCTTAACCTTGGCATCTGTAGGGTGGGTGCCATGCTTGTCAATCATGTAGCCCAGGAACTCAACCTTGTTAGTTTTAAGAGTGCATTTTTCTTCCTTGACTTTTAACCCGCTTTCCTGAATCTGGTAAGGACTTCTCTGAGTCTTTCTTGTAACTGAGTGTCATTTTCAGTAGAGATTAACACATCATCAAAGTAAGGCACTACCCCTGGCAGTCCTTGGAGCATCCTTTCCATAAGGCTTTGAAAGATGCCTGGTGCCACGCTTACTCCAAATTGTAACCTTTTACATTTGAAGGCACCTCTATGAGTCACAATGGTTTGGGCCTCTGCAGTGGCATCATCAACTGTTAGTTGTTGATATGCCTGGGCCAAATCCAATTTGGCAAAGACTGTACCCCTGCCAAGTGAATGTAACAGATGATGCACCACTGGAACTGGGTATGCGCTCTGCTGCAGCGCATGGTTAAGTGTCCCCTTATAGTCTCCACAAATTCTTACTGACCCATCAGTCTTGACTGGTGTGACTATGGGTGTCTCCCATCTGGAGTGGTCAGTGGGCTCTAAAACCCCTTGAGCTATTAATTTGTCTAATTGTGCATCAATTTTTTCCTTTAAAGCAAATGGGACCCTTCTGGGCTTTAAACGAATTGGGGGCACCTTGGGATCTAGGTTGAAAGTGATAGGGGTCCCCATATACTTGCCCAATCCTTTGCTGAAGACCTCTGGAAAGTCAGACTTCAAGGCCTCCTCCCATTCAGAGTTGCTCACGTGATTGATGCCAGTCACCTTGATGCCTAGTGGATTGAACCACTCAAGTCCCAGCAAGCTTGGGCGATCCTTGTCCACGATGGTCAGGGGCAAACGTTTGGTGTGGCCTTTAAACTTCATGTTGAATTCTCATGTTCCAACTACTGGAATCTTGTTCCCTTGGTAGTCTTTAGGAGTCAGTGCTTGCTTCTTGAAGTGTTTCTTCTGAATGTTGGGAAGTAGCCTGTGAATAGTGTCCCATGACACCATAGATAAATAGGAGCCTGAGTCCACTTCCATTTGACAAGGTCTTCCTTCAATGAGTACCTTCACATGTACTTTTCTGCTTCTCAAGGGTGAAGAATGACCAATGGTGACTGTTTGATGACTCTCATTCTTCCCATTTGCTTCTGAGTTGCGCCCTATTTTCTCACTGAAGTTGTTGGGCTTGAAATCTTTGTCAGGAAACTTTCTTCTGTGTGGAGGAGTTCTGGATGATTTGCAGACTCTTGCTAGATGACCTCTTTTCTCACAACGAAGGCAGATGGTATCAAGAAACTTGCATTCAGTGTGGGGGTGGCCCCCCACACAACCTCTGCAATAAAAGTCTTGCCTTTTTCTTCCCAGGTCTTTCTTTTTCTTTTCCATTCTGAGTCTATAAATTCCTTCCTCCACCTCACTACAGTCTGATTCAGAATCTATCTGCTTGCAATGAGTTGTTGTGGACTTTTCCACATCAGGATGGCTTGAGGCCTTGTTAATTTTCTTCATGGCTGCCACTGAGGACTTAGTGGCTTCTGCTGAGGAGGCCTCTTCTATGGCTCCCTTATTGTGAACTTAGGTTTTAATAATAATTTGCTCTGAAGCACCTTGTCTTTGAGGCCTAGAACAAACCGATCGCGCATGGCCTCCTCCAAGCTGTTAAACTCGCATGCACCCCCAATGTCTCTTAAGCTTGCCATGAAGTCATTAATGTTTTCGCTTTCCCCTTGATCCCGACGGTAAAACTTGTGTCTCTTAATGAGACACGATACTTGTGGGGCGTAATGGGCTCTTAAAAGCTTTTCTAAATCAGGCCATTCCATTACCTTCATGTCTGCAGCTCCCGCCAATGCCTTCGCCATCTTGAAGACTGCCGGACCGCAGTGCGTAAGACGCACTCTTCCGCTTCTCGGAGATGTCGGCGAGGTCGTTTCCTTCCAAATACATTTGGAAGCGATCCGCATATGATTCCCAGTCTTCTGCCGCCGGATCGAACGGGGCTGGGCATTCAGTGTTCAGTGCAGCCATCTCACTCTTCTGCTTGTCTTCTGCATCGTCTTCTCTTCAGGGGAATCCCATCCTCATCGCCAGTGTTATGTTTGCATGAAGAGTCAGAAGCGAAGAGCTTCAGTGAAGAGTTTATTTAGTGACTACAGCTCGAATGGACCCAACTTGGCTGGGCTACGGCTGCTAATTATAGCCAGCAGCCGTAGTTGCCAGCCAATCAGAGTGCAGGGTTTTCCCGCACTTTTTAAACCAATCCTATTTGACATTTTACAAGAACAATTCAAACTAAACCAATGACATTCAAACCTACATACATAACACCAACCATCTGAATATAAGGAAAGCTTTCCTCTGGCAGAGAGCCATGTTGAAGAATATCTTATGAACCCTGATTTCATTTGAGAGAATTTAGCAGAAGAGATGAGAAAAGGGTCAGCTTTTGCAGAGTTTTCCTGATTTCTATATCTGAATGTAGCTTGAATGCAACTTTTATAGTGATAAAACTAGTCTACATCACAAAAGCAGGTTTAAGTCAATGGTAGTATTTGGTTTTACTTTCTATAATGCATAGGGCTCTCTGGCTTCATTATGAAACCCATGAAGAATTTAGCATCAAGAGGAGGGAATCCTTACAGAAAATTTACTTGTTGTTGGATCCCATTCCTACAGGCTATAAATGATAGAGCAATGCAAAGCTAATCAGTGGTAGCAGAGCACTCCCTTTCAAGTTGCATCCTTGGCAAGACTCAGGGAGATTGAACCTCACATTTGTGGGTTTGGGGCAGTCCTTCAGGGAAGACCAGATCAGAAAACAGACTCCTTTGAAAGACTAGAGCCATACTTTATTGAGAATCCTCATTTGTCTTTATCATCCCTTTTCCTTTTATTCTAGTGAAGTCCCTGTCTGAGTCTCTTCTAAGTAATATCTTATTTCCCAGGGTTCAGTCCTCATGGCTTATATAATGGTTCTTGCCTATTTCTTTCAAGGTCATCATGCTGATTCTCTATAGCAAGGGTGTCAAACTCACGTTGTCACGGTGGTGTCATGTGACGTATTGAGACTTCCCCCCCTTCGCTAAACTGGGTGTGGGCGTGGCCAGTGTGTGACGCATCCAGCCTGTGGACCAGGAATTTGACAGCCCTGCTCTATAATATAGATTTATGCCTAGTCAGTTCTTTGTATTGATGGTCCCAGCAGAAATATTCTCTTTGGACTCTCCAAAGGACATTTGTATCATTTTAGGATTTATTTTAACCATGTTTTCCTGAATTAATCACAGTGACATGACTGACATGTAAAACTAATGCTTAAATTATGGTTTACAAAGTGTAATAACTGGACTCAAATATCATGCTAAAACAGAACTAAACAGACTATATATTACGGCTCCATTTAGTGGATAGATGTTTCTCTTTATTTCAGTAATATCTAAGACAAGTTAAGTGCAACATTTTCAGTGTCTAACATGGGAACTTCAGTTTTCACTCTTGGGATGTCTTGTTTCTATTCTCTCTGCTTGTCTTCCATTAGCAGATGTCTTGTTCTGCTGAGTTTCTATGGGTTGGTGCCTTTAACTTATTCAAGTATTAAAAGCTGCTTTAATTTCTTGCTGTTTAACTATATTTTTTTCTTTTTTCTTTTGCATTTATATTGCTACTTTGTCCTTTTTAAACAACAAGGAATCACTTTCTTGACTTAAAAAAAATTAACTAATTATCTGTTTTTCTCTTTCATACCAATAAGACTGGTACGGCTTATTATTTTATGCTGTAAGCTTGACAGGAGTTTTTATGCACATGAGCCCCTTGGAAGACAATATTTATCTAAAAGCTATATAAACATACAATAAACAAGATGTAATCTAACAAGAGAACAACATTGTATTACCCAGAATGTGAAATTACAAGCCAGGGAAAAATATTTATGGGCCCAGGTTAAGAAGAAAAAGATTAATCCCTTTACACTTTCCATGATTCTAATGAGAATTGCATAACTGTTCCCAAAGCTGCTATTTATGTAAAATTAAAAATCATTTTATTGGTTTATAGTAGCAAGAGGGAGAGAGAATGATCAGGAATAGGTAAAGTAGTTCTTTCTATATATTTGTTTGTATCCTCCTTGGTCCCTTCCTTTTGGTCATGCTGGATGAGACAGATGAGAGTTAAAATTCAAAAGCATTTGGATGCAGCAGGTTGTCTATTTCTGGATTAAAAGAAAGTATCCCACTTTCTTGAAGTTAATCATTACAGAAAAATAGCAGGAATGAATTCCACAGCCAGTCCAGAAATTAAAACAGGGGTGGGGAATGATGGTCCTTTTATGACTTGTGGACTTCAAATCCCAGAATTCCTGAGCCAAGAGTTGAAGTCCACAAGTCATAAAACAGCTATCATTCCCCACCTCTGAATTAAAGACTATATTGGCAAGGAGTATTTAGCATAGTTTTTCTAGAGTCAAAGTCATACTCATCCTTTTCAAATAGTTTAAAGTTGCATTTATAGAATTGATTTGAGTTCTTGGTGAAATAGAAATGTCTAATGTTATAGGTGTTCTTATTATTATAAAAATCATTATCATGAACAATTGTAATAGAGAAGCAAACAACCACACTTTCAGTTTCTTTTTCAACCTTATCTTAAAATGGACAGGAGAGATTGTTCCCATCAAAAAACCAAAAACTTCTCAGTGAGGAAAGAAAGAAGATATTCCAAAATCCACATAAAAGTAAAACTGTTCAGCATGGAAATCAAACTCTGAAGCTAGGGTTTCATAGACCCTATATATAATTGATACATGGACATGCAAATAAGCAACTATATTCTCTATGGATGAATGATGTGATGCAGTAGCAATGCATTTACTGTTTACCTCATGAAGTTTCTCATAATGTCCTCATATCAATTTGGTTCTATTTCACTAGGCCTTTACATTTTTTTTCTGATTACAATCTGAAGTTGTCTTACTATAAACTGATTTCTCCCACTTTTCTTTTATTCATGTTAACATATATAAAACTGGTAAATAGGTAAATATTTTATGATATTTTATTTTATTCATAGCAAAAAATATATTAATATTTTAATGATTACACACAATTTCTATCTGCCCCTGTGGCCAGCTAACTGAATTTTTAGCCTAATAGTACCCTTGAGGAACGCCATTCAGTTGGCATACTTTATTAAAGCACGGAACGACAACTTATGACACTCCAGGTATTGCTGGATTAAACTTCTATTGTAGACATATGATCAATGGTATGGGATACTGTCATTCAGCAACAACTGTGGCACACATTTTGCTTTGTCCTGCATTACAACCTGAATGCCAGAGTCACATTCTGCACCCCTTTGGCATTTACACACAAACATATATCCACTGACAGATATATGCATAACTCTATATAATTTCCCTGATAAGTGAAGTTATAAGGCAACCCTTTTTAACATTTTATCTTCACTGCAGACAAGAAAACAGTATTTAAAATGTGGAAACACACGTGCATTTTATGGCTGGGATGCTATTTTAAAGTAACCAGATAATAAGTGAAATTTATGTTTGACCATACAAACTAGGTATGAACCAGGATGGTTAAAAATACATTGAAGTTACCATTAATATTTTAACAAGTACCTTTCATTTTGGTTCATTGGAGCCTCAAATAGTTTCCATGGGAACATTAGATTCACTTTCAGGAAGACTTCATTTTACAATGAAACTGTAGAAGGGAGTTATAGCTGTGATGAAGTTTTCATCAAAGCCTGAAATGGTGCCTGCATTTATAGCCAACGGGCATAAAGTAATCAAGGCAGCTGGGATGGGGAGAATATCACTCTTGGCAACTTCATTTATGCAAAATCCATTCCAGTGGGGTTAATCACTTGCTTAACAGTTCAAATTTCAAATAATCATGATTTGTTCTCTATACTAGAATTACAGCCATTTGGATAAATGTCCATAGTTTTAAAGACAAAGCAAATAGGAATTTAGGACAGAATAGCTTTAAGGTTTGACCATCAGCTGGGCACAAAGTGGCTATTGATGTTTACAATTTCAAACCTCTTTGGGGCAACTGTGAGGAACTGGGAAATCAGGCTTAGTGTTTCATATAAAAATAGTATTAACACTGGGCACCTCTTTGTAGTATATTTCATTACTAGGGTTGATAACAGAAAATGGCTTCTCTTTGATACCTATTCATCTAAATTTCAAAGGAAGAAATAGCCTGAGAAGGGTAATGGAAGGAGTTGTGGCCATTGGCAATGAGGGGATATCAAAACAAACAAGGAAATGGTTACACCATTGTGATCTAAGCCCTGTCTCGTTTGTATAAGTAGTGACATTAATTAATTCGCTATAAATGGACTCCAAACAACTCTGGGCAGCTATCAATACAAAAACAGAGAGGAAAAAACAAGATATTAATGAAAATAAAATATCCCACTAACAACTAACATCCTCTGAAGGACCACTAACTAGTCTAGCCCAGGACTTGGAAGACAGCTAGGTCTTCATGGCCCTTTGGACTGTCAACAGGGTCAGAGATGTCTAGATCTCAGGGGAAATCTCTTCCCAGAAAAGGTGTGTTTCCTGGACCTGATAGATGAGATATTATTTAATTAAAGGAATTCAGATTGTGCCAAGATGATTAGCTCAAGTCAACCAGGCACACACCATGGGAAACAGGTGGGCCCTATGCCATTTAGGTTTCATAAGTCATAACCAGCATCTTGAATTCCACCCAAAGCAAGCTGGCAATCAATGCAGCTTGCAGAGCACATTTAATAATATAGTCATGTTATTCACATATTTATTTGCTATTATTTGACATTTAACTCTTGTTTTTCAGTGGTACAATCAAGCTCAAGGGAAATTCACCTAAAAACTAATCTCAACAAAATTTAAAATAATCCTTATAAAACAATAAAATGAATTCGTAGCAGATGAAAATGCATAAATAAAATGCTATTTATACAAAAGACGGCATGTTTCAAATGCCTTAAATTAAAAAATGCTCATTATAATATGAGTCATAAGGATTGGCTTCCAAAAACAAATAATACAGATGAATTCCCTTTGGCATATCTTGATAACTTACATCACACCATTAAAATGTTGCTCCCTCTTAACTTCATTACCTGTATAGGTAATGTCAATTTAAAGTTTAATCTTTTGGTTGTATTGGACCTAAGGATATATAAATAGATTGGTTCAGTTTTTATTTTGGAGCTAAAAAAAACCCAGCATTCTAAAGAGGCTGAGAATTGGTCACAAATATAGGGGAACATAGTCCTCAACTTATGAATATTGTTGGATCGAAAACTTCTGTTGCTAAGCAAGACAGTTGTTATGTGAGTTTTGCCCCATTTTATAATCTTTCTTGCCACCATTGTTAAATGAATTACTGCTCTTGTTAAGTTAGTCACACAGGTGAATCTGGCTTCCTATTAACTTGGCTTGTCAGAAGGCAATAAAAGGTGATCACATGACCCTGGGACCCCACAACCGACATAGATACATGCCAGTTGTCAAAAGTCTGAATTGGGGATGGTCATAAGTCACTTTGTTTCAGGGCCGTTGTAACTTCGAACGCTTACTAAATGAATGGTTGTAATTCAAGGACTATTTATATGTGCACTATGGAAACAGCCTCTCATCTATATTCTGCTGTGCCTTGACCTCATGTGTAAATAATAATGTAATAGCTGCTTTTTAAAAAAAAATCTGCCTGACAACAGATTGCTGCCAAAAAGCACATTTATAATGTTTGTTCCAATTACTTAATAATTGGTATTTGGGTGGATAGAAATTGTTCTTTTGCAGAATGCTATCCATCAGTATGTCCATATACCAAATACAAGCTAGGTGGATATGACCTTGTTGATGACCCTCACTTTGTCAAGGACCTGGGAGTTCTCATATCGAATGACCTAAGTGCCAAAGCTCATTGCAACAGTATTGCCAAAAAGGCTTTAAGAGTTGTAAATTTAATTTCACGAAACTTCTCCTCTGGTAATACTGATTTGCAAACTAGGGCATTCAAAACCTTTGCTAGACCAATACTTGAATTCAGCTCTGCTGTCTGGAATCTGCACTGTATATCAGATATAAATACAATTGAGTGAGTCCAGAAGTATTTTACCAGAAGAGTACTACATTCCTCTGTTCGCAACAGAATACTCTACACCACCAGAGTTGAGATTCTAGGCTTAGACAACCTTGAACTAGGCTGACTAAGATTGGACTTAAGCATAGTACATAAAATCATATGTTACAACTTCTTACCAGTTAATGAATATTTCAGCTTTAACCACAACAACACAAGAGCACACAACAAGTATAAACTAAATGTAAACCACTCCAAACTTGATTGCAGGAAGTACGATTTCAGCAACAGAGTGGTCAATGTCTGGAACTCACTACCTGATTCTGTTCTCACCTGCTCAAACCCCCACTCCTTTACCCTCAAACTAATCTTTATTGACCTCACCCCATTCCTAAGAGGTCTGTAAGATGCGTGCATACATGCACAATTGTGCCTACCGTTCCTGTCCTATTGTCCCCAATTATTAGTTCCTATTTCTTGTATTTAAACTTATGTTTAATCTTGTTTCTGTTGTATTGTAAGCTTTTGACAAATAAATAAATAAAAATAAATAAATATTCATACTTGCTTTGATCAAACACTCTTTAACTGCTAGAATGAGTGGAGTTTTCCAGTCCCTGGTGAGAGCAGTGGAATATCAGGGTTAAATGCTTCTTGATTCGTATTGATATCTTGACTGAGTTCTACTGACAAATCATTTATATATTGCTATTCTGTCCCTGTTGGTATCCCACTGGAAAATATGAAAACTCTTGGAGTTAAAGAAAAAAAATGAGCACAGGGAACATCCATACAATTAAGATCTATTAAAATCCTGGGAAAGTAAAAATAAGTTTGTCCAGTTGAATCTCTTCCGGCAGAGAATTCCATTACTGGAAGACCAAGGGCAGCTTTTCCCATCTATGTGTACAGGTAGTCCTCGGCTTACAACTACAACTGAGTCCAAAATTTCTGTTGCTAAGTGAGAAATATGTTAAGTGAGTTTTGTCCCATTTTACGACCTTTCTTGCCACAGTTGTTAAGTGAGTCACTGCAGTAACATGGTTGTTAAGTGAATCCAGCTTCCCCATTGACTTTGCTTGTAAGAAGTTAGGAAAAGGTGATCACATGACTCCCAGACACTGCAACCGTCATAAATATGAGTCAGTTGCCAAGCATCTGAATTTTGATCACATGACCAGAAGCATGCTGCAATGGTTGTAAGTGTAAAAAAATGGTCATAAGTCACTTTTTTCAGTGCTGTTGTAACTTTGAACGGTCATTAAATGAACTGTAAGTTGAGGACTTTCAGGACTTAGCAGTGTAGAATGCCCCATTTTCTTCTACATCTTCTTTAGTTGCAGAACACAATATAAGCCCTCTGATATTAGCTGTAATTGGTAAACAGGTCCATGTGAGAAAAGGTGACCCTGAAGGTATCCTGCATATATTATGGTCTCAAATCATTTATGGATTTTGTAATGGAATGTGAGAATAATCTTAGAAGTCAGGATGGGAGAAAAGATGCTGCCTAGGGAGATATCAGATAAAAGGGGCCCACAACTAAGTAACAGGCAGAGAAAGAAATTTAGAAAGCATCCTAAATAATCTGACACTAAAAAGAAAGGGAGAGATATTTCTATTTTCAGAGTTGCAAGATTCTGTTAATGTGCTACTCTTACAATTTATTAAATTAGTTCGTATTGTTATGTTTCCTATCTGGTTTACTTGGAAGACTGATAGATTTATAAATAGAATTAGCAACTGGAATTAACTCTGAAGATAAAAAATAGTTGTGGTTTTATACACACACACATACACTTATAGCCTTTTAAGAATTTTCAGGGCAATTCACTGTATAGTAAAGCATGAAGTAAGAGTATAGCTTTAATAATAAACATAAACTCATACAATTAACTAATATAATTATGTCATTTTGGTTTCCCAATTTTAACCTGTCTGCAGAGCTCACTGAATGCGATGGGAATATAGAATTACCAAAGGAGAAAGATTTACCAACAGAATCCCTAAATCTCTTGATTGTGGGCAGCCATAATTTCTCTCCTAGGATTCCAGTTAGAATAAGGACAAAAACAAGACCAAGATGGTGATCTGTCCTGTCAAGAATCTATACATCTGGATTTTGGAATTCCCATCAACCATGCCCCATAGAAATTTGATGGCATCTTCCAGGGGTAACTGCAGCTATTGCTCAGTAACTTCGAATTGATGGGAACAACTGGACAATCAACCCCAAAATGTGCACCACAGCCATAACACTCATAAAAGGAGCCCAAGGTTTGATTGCTCTGGTGTGCCTGCCATTTTGAAGCCAATGATTGTTGTTGCAGATGCCCCTGGCAGCCTTAATTTTGGTTTTTGAAGGGTGAACATCACAGGGTTTTTTTTCTGGAGAGCATTGCTGGGATTCTATATGGACCTGGCAGTGTAAAATCATATACTGGATAAATAAGTAAATTAGAGCTACCAGTCCAGCATTTTCTATGTTGCTACAGAATATTATAGCAAAAATTACACGATTAAAATCTTGACATTTGTTAATTGCTGGGCAAATTTTCCTGGAGAAGGAAAATATGAGGCAAAATGCTCCCTGCATTTTCCTGATCCCCAGTCTTTGGAGAAGTCTGTTTTTAATTGCAGGATGTACTGAAATATTGGCTAAAAAGTACAGGACTCAGGTGCATCCCTGTGGCAGTTTGGGAAATGATCATTGATCCAAGTCATCATGGCCAGATAAAATTAGCTAGTAGAATAACTAATGAAAGGCAAAGACCTTAGTGCCAACTCCCATTCCATGCTATTTTAATAATCCTCCTTTTATATCAACATAAACCCACTATTTATATTTCTGGGTGGCCTGCTAATTTGATGCCAACTTTGTTCAGATTAACAGAGTTGGGAAGGACCTTGTAGGTCATCTACTTTAACCCAAGCAGGAGATCCTACACCATTTCTGACAAATAGCAGTCCAATCTCTTCTTGAAAGCCTCCAGTGATGAAGCTCCCACAAGTTCTGAAGGCACGTTGTTCCATTGGTTAATTGTTCTTACTGTCAGAAAAATTCTCCTTATTTCTAGGTTGAATCTCTCCTTGATCGGTTTCCATCCATTGTTCTCTGTCTGGCCTTCGGGTGCCTTGGGAAATAGCTTGACCCCTTCCTCTCTGTGGCAGCCTTTCAAATATAGGAACACTGCTGTCATGTCTCCCCTGGTCCTTCTCTTCACTAGACTAGCCATGCCCAATTCCTGTAACCATTCTTCATATGTTTTCATCTCCAGTCCCCTAATCATCCTGGTTGCTCTTCTCGGCACTTTTTCTAGAATCTCAACATCTTTTTTATAGTGTGGTGATCAAAACTGGATGCAATATTTTAAGTGTGGTCTTACTAAGGTTTTATAGAACTTTAAAGAATTCCAATCTGATGCCTGCAGCCTGGCAGCCATTTATACCCTTTTTTAAAAAAAAAATACAGGTGAGATTAAAATTCCCATAATGCTTTTTATATTCATCACATTGCATCAAAGTGAAAGAGTACAT
The DNA here is from genome assembly GCA_009733165.1 of Naja naja. Classification (NCBI taxonomy): domain Eukaryota; kingdom Metazoa; phylum Chordata; class Lepidosauria; order Squamata; family Elapidae; genus Naja; species Naja naja. The sequence continues at coordinate 49,889,089 of CM019148.1, read as the reverse complement.
TTTGATTGCCAGCTTTTAGGTTAAGCTAGACATCAAAGATGCCCTAAGTCTGTCTTCTCTCTGCTGGAGAAGATGCCTAGAGAGCAGGTGGAGGACGAGCCATTCTGAATTCGACTGTGGCCAGCTAAGAGCCTATATTAGGACCTACCTGGAAGCGATTAGGGCGGCGAGGCATGCTTACTTCTCCGCCTTGATTGCATCCGCTGATGATCACCCTGTAGCCCTGTTTAGGGTTACCCGTTCCCTCCTTCAGTTGAGGGAGCGGGCGGACCCCCTGAAGGGCAGAGCAGAGGAATTTAGCTTACATCTGCCGGATAAGGTCACTCGGATTCGGGCCGGCTTGGACTCAAACTGGCAGTGGTCTGATGATGGGGTGGCGGCGGGTCTGGTTGATTCTATCTGGGTTGAGTTTGACCCGGTCTCCCTTGATGAAGTGGACAGGATCATGTGGAGGTTGTCCTCCACCATGTGTTTATTGGACCCGTGTCCCTCCTGGTTGGTTTACGCCTCATGAGGTGAGGTAGCCCGGCTGGCTCCAGGCAGTTGTCAACACCTCTTTGAGTGAGGGAGTCTTCCCCGCTACCTTGAAGGAGGCGGTGGTGAGACCTCTCCTCAAGAAGCCTTGCCCTGGACCCAGCGGTTTTGGATAACTATCGTCCAGTCCCCAACCTTTGCTTTTTAGCAAAGGTTGTTGAGAGCATGGTGGTGCAGCAACTCCCCTTGTTCCTGGAGGAAACTGATTATCTAGACCCGTATCAGTCGGGCTTCAGGTCTCGGACACAGCACGGAGACAGCATTGTCGCGCTGATGGATAATCTCTGGAGGGCTTGGGACAGGGGTTTTTCCTCTGTCCTAGTCCTATTAGACCTCTCAGCAGCTTTCAATACCATCGACCATGGTATCCTTCTGTAGCGGCTCCAGGGGTTGGGGGTGGGGGGCACCGTTCTGCGGTGGTTCTCCTCCTACCTCTCGGACCACTCGCAGTCAGTGTTAGCAGGAGAGCAGAGATCGGCTCCAAGGCCCCTCACTTGTGGGGTGCCACAGGGGGTCGGTCCTGTCACCTCTCCTGTTTAATATCTACATGAAACTGCTGGGTGAGATCATCTGAGGTTTTGGGGTGAGGTATCATCAATATACCGATGATACCCAGCTTTATATCTCCACCCCAGGCCAGATCAGTGATGCTCTCTCTGTGATGTCCCGGTGCCTGGAGGCGGTGCGGGTCTGGATGGGGAGAAATAGGCTCCAACTCAACCCGACCAAGACGGAGTGGCTGTTCTTACCGGCATATCAGTTTTCCGATGATGTTCCATCTTTGGCCATAAGGGGTGAGGTGTTGCCCCCTGTGGATAGGGCGAGGAACCTGGGTGTCCTTCTGGATCCACAGCTCTCTTTGGAGGAGCAGGTGGAGGCTGTGGCCAGGGGGGCTTTCGCCCAGGTTCATATAGTACGCCAGCTACGCCCTTACCTGAGCCGAGATGCCCTTTGAACAGTCACTCATGCACTCGTCACCTCTAGGATCAATTACTGCAATGCTCTCTACATGGGGCTGCCCTTGTGGACTACCCGGAGGCTGCAGCTGGTGCAGAATGCAGCTGCACGGGCTGTGATGGGAGTATCCTGATACTCCCATGTTACACCCCTCCTGCGTGACCTGCATTGGCTGCCAGTGGCCTTCTGGGTTAGCTTCAAGTTGCTAGTAACCACCTATAAGGCCCTAAATGGCTTGGGTCCAGGGTACTTGCGGGAATGCCTCCTGCCAGTATCATCATATGCCGATCGTCCTGTGCGCTCCCACAGGAGGGGCCTTCTGGCGATACCGTCGGTCAGACATTGTTGGCTGGCGGTTCCCAGGGCTAGGGCCTTCTCTGTGGGAGCCCCCGCCCTCTGGAACCATCTCCCCGTGGATCTCCGTTTGGCCCCTGACCTCCGCTCCTTCCGCCAGGACCTAAAGACTTGGTTATTTCAACAGGCCGGCCTGGAATGACCCAGGTGGGATTTTTTACTGTTTTAATTATTTTAATTAATATTTTAATGTTTTATTGTTATTTATTCTGACTTGTTATATTTAATGCTTGTTTTATGTAAATTTGGTCCTGTTTTATTGTTAGCCGCCCTGAGTCCTTAGGGAGGAGGGCAGCGTACAAGTCGAATAAATTATTATTATTATTATTGTTATTATTATTATCTTTCTCTGATGCCTTTTTAACCTTTTAAAATGAAATGCTGGGGCTGCTCATTTGAGTGAAGTATGTTCAATGAGTTCTTCCAAGCTTTCTTAAAAATTAAAAACACAGAACCATCAAAGGCGTTCTGCTTTATATGATAGTATAGTGAATCTGTTCTTCTCTCAGATACTATTTATTTATTTATTTTATTTTATTTGTCAATCGCTTACAAGATAATAGGTATAAGTATAAACATAGTTATGAATACATGGAATGGATACATATAAGAAAAATAAAAATAAAAAGAATCAATAGGATAGGGATGGTAGGCACATTGGTGCGCTTATGCATATCCCCTACAGACCTCTTAGGAAAGGGGTGAGGTCAATAGTAGACAGTCTAAGGTTAAAGTTTTGGGGGTTTGGGAAAGAAACCACAGAGTTGGGTAGCGTATTCCAGACATTGACCACTCTGTTGCTGAAGTCATATTTCCTGCAATCAAGTTTGGTGCAGTTAACCTTGAGTTTGTATCTCTTGTGTGCTCTTGTATTGTTATGGTTGAAACTGAAGTATTCATTGACCAGGTAGGACATTGCAATGTATGATTTTATATACTATACTTAAATCGGACTGAAGACAGCATAGTTCTAGGTTTTCTAGGTCTAGAATTTCAAGTCTGGTGGCATAAGGTATTCTGCAATGAATAGAGGAGTGAAGAACTCTTCTTGTGAAATATTTCTGGACTTTCTCAACTGTGTTAATATCAGATACGTAATGTGGGTTCCAGACTGATGAGCTGTATTCGAGAATTGGTCTAGCAAATGTTTTGTATGCTACGTAAGATTAGGTTAACAATTCTTAATGCTTTTTTGGCTATGTAGTTACAGTGGGCTCTAGCACTTAGATCATTAGAGATGAGTACTCCAAGATCCTTGACAGAGTTTGGATCATCAACAAGGTCTTGAGTATTTAGCCTGTATTTTATTTTCTGAATTTTTTTGCCAATATGTGAGACTGAGCATTTATTTGTTGAGATTTGAAGTTGCCATTTGTTTGACCATTCTGATACATAGTCAAGTGTAACAGTTATTGTCTGTGGTGTTGAATAGCTTTACATCATCAGCGAAGAGAACACAGTTACTCTTAATATTATCACAGAGGTCATTTATGTGGAGTATGAAGATAGTTGGTCCTAGAACACTGCCTTGGGAGACACCACTGTTGTCAGGTACAGAATTTGATAGGATGCTCCCAATTTTGACCATTTGTTATCTGTTTGACAGGAATGCTTTTATCCAGTTATGCAGGTGTCCAGAGATACCATAAGATTTTAGTTTTAGTAGTAGTTTGTCATGTACTACTGAATCAAAGGCTTTACAGAAGTCTATGTAGATTGCGTCTATTGCTTTGCCCTGATCGAGTTGTGTAGTCCATATGTTTTTGCAGTGCAAGAGTTGTAGCTTACAGGATAGTTTTTTTCTGAAACCAAATTGTTTATTAGAGAGTAGGTTGTTTGTCTCTAAGTGGAGGATAATGGATTGGTTAATAATTGATTCCATGACTTTACAGGTGACACAGCATAAAGAGATTGGTCTGTAATTTTCAACTAGGCTGGGGTCTCCCTTTTTGAAGATGGGCATGACTGTGGCTATATGATATAGCTCTCACAATTTGTTCCTCTGTAGGGTGCATAGTGACTTAGATGCATTTTAGGAGCTACTTGAACAAAACAGCAACTAGAAATTTAGGCAATGTTGTGAATTCCTGTGAATTGAAATTTCCATACTGTTTGGCTCTGACTGTATATTATTTGAATATGACGAGCTTCCCTTCAGATTCACTTACCTCAGAGGTGGGGAACTATGGGCCTTTAATTACTTGTGGACTTCAACTCCCAGAATTCCTGAGCCAGCCAGCCATTGTAAATAATGCATACCTATAACAACAAGAATAGCAATATGACTTTTAAAATCATTTGGGACTCAAAAGGACTTTTTTTTTGCTAATGACACTTGACAAGACAGGTTCAGCAGGAGAAAGGACAAGTGAAATTTAGATATAATTTTAAATCTGCAATGCAACACCTGCTTAACTGGAAGTCAGTACCATTAAAGTTTATGGGTTTGGCTTCAAAAATTGTACTATTTAAAAGCTTTTTCACAAAGAAAAAAACTGAGCAATATACAGCAAAATCAGATGACTGCTCTTCAAATATTCTAAGCAATAAAAGAGAATAGAATAAACTTCTATTTTTTCAGCAAATTTTATCAAATTTACTGATGACACTTTTTTGACTCCTGTTCATCTCAGCAGAACAAAGTGTACATGTCACAAACACTTCTAGATACATCATGGAATAATATGATTTAAATGGTCTTAAAAGCCATCCATTACAATCCCCTACTCAAAAACAAAGTCCACTAAAGCAGGAGTTCTTCAACTTTTGCTATCATATCTTCTTTAGTGTAATGTACATACCACTCCTAAAAATCCAAATACCAAAAATAAACACACATGAACAATGAAAACAATGCAATGAAACTTTGGAAAAAGTGGATTTATTGTAACAATGTAAAACAAAAAGTTCCTTCACACCTCCTTAGGTCTTTATTTGCACCTCATCAAGGGAGGTACACCTTATAGTTTGGGAAACCCTGCAGGAAAACAGCTCTGTTAGATAAGCATCAAGTGTGTGCTTTTGGGGAGTGTACATTTTGTCACAGAGTTACAAGCAAAACATCAGCTGGGAAAGTAGCTCATGGTAGCCCCCTGCTGTGAATTGATGGGAAGTGTAATTCAGCTTTTGGAAGTCTTCCAGTCTTCTGAAACCTATTGCCCATAATATTGACATGCCCCTGATCTGGTGTAAGATCACTGAAGGTGATCTTCAACATTTGAACTTATTGATATTTTCTGCATTGTATTATCATAACATTTGTAAGGTGTAATAAATGGAAAAATTAGTTCCCTTTCTATATTTTCAGTTTTGATTCATCCCTACTGCAAACTGAATAATTCTAGAATTTATAAAGACACACTAATCAGAGCTTCCTTTGCTTATTTTAGTAAAAAAAAAAGAGTTCAGCTCAGCTGTATGGCACATCAGTTTTATAACAGTGGATCAAATTTAGACTTGTAAAGGTATCTGCATAGTTCCATTAAATGATTCTGCAGAGAACTAGCAAACATAGTTCAGAAATCCCTTACGATTGCCAGAAAATTAAAACAGAGTGAAATTGAGTAAAACAGATTAAAATTGTTTACAACTTCTAATGTGGACTTTTTATTTTAGAATATCATTTACCTTTATTTATGGTTTGAAGGTTTCTATAGAGAAAAATTAGCCTAGATGTATAATCTAATCATACATCAGAGCTGTATTACTGATTTCCAAATCAGTAATATATGCAACATGATTGTGTTCAAAAACAGAGATATCCATGTTCCATTTCTAGACTAAAAATATATATTAGTTACCAGGAACTGCTCTCAAAATTCTGCTGGAAACAAACCCAGAAAGAACTTATATCTATTATAGGAACTCCCAAATGTTAATATTTCAAAGTCATTGCTGACTTTGAAAGTACAAATGGATGCTTGATTGCGTAGTAGTAAAACTGAGACTTGAGTGCCAAGGATATAAGAGAAAAAGGACAGAGTCATCTTGAATCATCTCATTGTAATACATCCTTTTAAAAAAATGATCAAAAAATTGGAAGTAAACAGGAGCAAGGAGAACGAGCAAGGCTTCATATTCCAAGACTGATATGTACAGGTGAAACTCAAAAAATTGGAATATCGTGCAAAAGTTCATTTATTTCAGTAATGCAACTTAAAAAGTGAAACTAATATATTAGATAGACTCATTACATGCAAAGCAAGATAGTTCAAGCTGTGATTTGCCATAATTGTGATGAAAACCCCAATCCACAATCTCAGAAAATTAGAATATTGTGAAAAGGTGCAATATTCTAAGCTCAAAGTGTCCCACTCTAATCAGCTACTTAAGCCATAACACCTGCAAAGGGTTCCTGGGCCTTTAAATGGTCTCTCAGTCTGGTTCAGTAGGAATCACAATCATGGGAAAGACTGCTGACCTGACAGTTGTGCAGAAAACCATCATTGACACCCTCCATAAGGAGGGAAAGCCTCAAAAGGTAATTGCAAAAGAAGTTGGATGTTCCCAAAGTGCTGTATCAAAGCACATTAATAGAAAGTTATGTGGAAGGGAAAAGTGTGGAAGAAAAAGGTGCACAAGCAGCAGGGATGACTGCAGCCTGGAGAGGATTGTCAGGAAAAGACCATTCAAAAGTGTTGGAGACTTTCACAAGGAGTGGACTGAGGCTGGAGTCAGTGCATCAAGAGCCACCATACCAGAAGGATCCTGGACATGGGCTTTAAATGTCGTATTCCTCTTGTCAAGCTGCTCCTGAACAACAAACAATGTCAGAAGCATCTTACTTGGGCTAAAGAAAACAGACCTGGTCTGTTGCTCAGTGATCCAAAGTCCTCTTTTCTGATGAGAGCAACTTTTGCATCTCATTTGGAAACCAAGGACCCAGAGTATGGAGGAAGAATGGAGAGGCCCTGCAAGATGCTTGAAGTCCAGTGTGAAGTTTCCATTGCCTGTGTTGATTTGGTCATCTGCTGGTGTTGGTCCACTGTGCTTCATTAAGTCCAGGGTCAATGGAGCCGTCTACCAGGAAATTTTGGAGCACTTCATGCTTTCTTCCATAGGCGAGCTTTATGAGGATGCTGACTTCATTTTCCAGCATGACTTGGCACTTGCCCACACTGCCAAAAGCACCAAAACCTGGTTCAATGACCGTGGGATTACTGTGCTTGATTGGCCAGCAAAGTCGCCTGACCTGAACCCCATAGAGAATCTATGGGGCATTGCCAAGAGAAAGATGAGAGACATGAGACCGAACAATGCAGAAGAGCTGAAGGCTGCTATTGAAGCATCCTGGTCTTCCATAACATCTCAGCAGGGCCACAGGCTGATAGCTTCCATGCCACACCGCATTGAGGCAGTAATTGCTGCAAAAGGGGCCCAGACCAAGTACTGAGTACATATGCATGCTTATACTTTTCAGAGGTCCGATATTGGTCTATGTCCAATCCTTGTTTTATTGATTGCATGTAATATCCTAATTTTCTGAGATTGTGGATTTGGGGTTTTCATGAGCTGTAAGCCATAATAATCACAATTATGGCAAATCACGGCTTGGTCTATCTTGCTTTGCATGTAATGAGTCTATCTCATATATTAGTTTCACCTTTTAAGTTGCACTACTGAAATAAATGAACTTTTGCACGATATTCTAATTTTTGAGTTTCACCTGTAGCTGTGAAAAAAAATATGGGATTACCTTCCTGTAGACTGGTCATAGACAAGAAGCCTCTTGGATGAGGAGCAAAATGTCTTCAGAGAAAAAAACAAACTAGAAAGTCCAGATGTCTCTTGAAAAAAGTACCTTTGGGGCAACCATGACCTGGATGACTGAGAATCTCCATAGACAGAAATAGAGGTGGTTGGGCATTCTTTATAAAGGCAAGATGAATTCTAATGCGGCTTTGTTTTGAGTTTTTAGCAGCCTCTCAAAATACCAGAATTGTTTAATTAGCTTAGAGCCGGCTGTTAATTGAAGTCCAAGTTATCACTTGATTTCTTCTTCCATACTAATTATATTTTTAAATCATATTACCATCATAAGAGTACACTGCGCCATGATCATGGTGGTGTACTTGGCCTTTTACACTGGTACTGTTCCAGCCTGAATCAGGTCTTCCTATGCTCCTCATTTTCACTGAGAAAGCTCCAAAAGCATCAATTCTTCCCATTAGGAATAGTATAAGCATGAAAAAATTATTTCAGTTAAGACTATGAAGTGGGAAAGAGAGGTATCTGTGGGGAGCATCAAAAAAGTGATGTGGTTTCTACTGTATGGTCACACTAAAGCAACTTTACTTTTTTGACCCCATATGATGCTCCTGGGATAAATTGTGGTAACTGATGTAATAGCATTCACCCAGTCTGCTTAGGATCATGCTACCCATGCCAATTATAGTTTGTGAAACATAGTGTAGGTAACTTCCGATCTTACAGCAAACACTACATCCCATATGAATAAAGCTCCTGCAGTGATTTCTTTTCCTCTGTTCAGTATAAAACCAAAAATAAAGAAATATGGCCACCTCAAAGCTGACAAATAGAGAATTGACCTAAAGATTCATTGTAAACACAACAGAAAATGCAAAACTCAGGCTTGATTAACACTGATGGATTTCAACAGTTTTTCAGTGTGTGTTGTTCAAACTACTATGCTGTCATAGGTTTTAACCCCCCTCCATTCTCTATAATTTTAACATACAGGGAAGCAAAAATCTAGCCAGAAAAGGTCAAATCTAAAATGTCACAGTAATTGCCATAAAAGAAGTGGAGAAATATTTTAAAAAGGCTGCTGTTGCCACAAAGAAAGAGCTAATATTTATATACCTTTCAAATTATAATTGGATATAATTGGACATGATTACTATGTACGTTCATCAGAATTAGACATAGTTTCTGTCTTAGGAGAGTGAAAAGGAGTCTCATTTCTGTTTTCATCACAAGACATGCTGTATTTTAATAAAGTGCTTATGTCTTCTCAACAGTCAATTTAATGGCACTTTGCTGAGCTAAACTGCAAGCTAGGGAGCCCATCTTTCATCATAATTGACCACAAAAGAGGCCTTGTCAGTAGTTCAAATCTTCTTTTGTACTTAAAGAATGGAAAGATCATGTTGATGCACTATATAGCTTATTGGAGGACTGACAATGGGACACTGCAATTCTCTTATCAAAGTGGGCTGAAATCCTTCAGTGAAAAAGCAAAAATTATTTGAAAATAATTGTGTTTTAATTTATTGACTTGGAGGTCAATCCCTTTTTTAAAGCCACTTTCACTATCTCAGATTGTTAAGGGATCTAAAAGAAATCAGGCATGAACTTCACTGGGAGCAAAAAGTTTGACATCCATCAAGCCAAACCCATTCAGGGCACAAATGCTCAAAGCCCATCATTCGTATTTCAGTACTACACATAAAATGAGCACATATAGGGAATTGTATATTTTAAAAAGTTCATAAAAATATACACTGGGGTAGTGTATTTTTAAAAAGCATATATCAGATAGTTGCATTAAAACTGCACATGAGGGAGAGTTGCATACAAAACCTTTTATATTAGAGAAATTTAACTTTCCAAGGTTCTTTTAATCTGAACGACATTTCACAGAATGGAATTATGGAACTGCACACTGATGTGGACAGGATTTAGTCTGTTCCACAGATCCCTGCTTACAGATTTTGAGATAAATGCATGAATTATTATTTGCTTATTCTTTTTTTATATGTAGCAACTTTCTACTCTAGTAGATATTCAGTATAATTTGTCGCTTCTTCTGAAATCTAGAGATTAAAAATGTTGGTGTAAATTGTTTCACTCTCAGCAGATCCTCGGCAGAATGAAGATAGCAGGAATTATCTGGACAGTTTTTATCTTCCTTCCAAAAAATATGAGCTCAGTGTGAATGAAGGCTGCACTTCCAAAAATGTATGTGGTGATCAAAGGATTAATTCTATCTATCTCCTTAGAAATATTTGAGTAGTTATTGTAGCATTCTGCTATATGTAACCTTAAAATTTCTTCCCAGCACTTCCTGGTATAGGGCAATGATCATGTGATGGTATGTGATCATTCCAGGAGCATCTGAAAGATGGGAATAAGGTTGCTAACACAGATTTTCATGTGGCTGCAAGTACTGTACTCTGTGCTTTTTAAAAAACGTTAAAGAAATGAAAATATCTCCCTTGGCTTAAAAAGTATCAATATATTTTAGTATAAGATTTCATATACTAAATTCAAACTTAAAACATAAGAACACCACACACATTCAGTAGCAAAAATATTTTTCTTTGCTTTAAAGAGAAAAAGTCTAGAAAATACCAGCCAAAGTAATTTTCATCACAGATCTATATGATCTTTCTCCTAAATGCATAAGCAATCATCTGGGAAAACTCAGGTAGTTTTTTTATTTGAGTAGAAAATAAAATCAAGGCACCTGTGGGCACATTATAACTGAGAGTGGATGAAAAAACACTTCTCTATATTGAAATGAATAATAAGGTTTAATGGAAGATAAAATAGCAAATATTGATTGCTTTGATCTCTTCATAGAGATCTCACCATTCTCAGGGTGGGGCCCTTTCTAAACCAAGGCAATTAACCCTATTACCACCCCTGACAAACACTTATAAAAATCAGAGCTATATGTTTATCTGCAAATGCTGAGCAAATGCTGGAGAATGAGGATACCAGAATAAGATGTTCTTCTCTGAGCACAATGTGAAACAAGATGCTTGTCTAAGTAGTTCTTTTGCCAAGTCCGTTAAACCTCATCTGATGTGCTTAAATTATGTTTGCATCCAAGGACAGCCATTTATGGGTTCAGTAGACATTATCAATGCAACCGTCACGCATACTTGGCTTATCTTGAATCCAAAACTTCAGTGTAACTGATAACATCTTCTATTCTAATCTTCTACAAAGTTTTGGCTAGGACAAGCGATGGATTTCAAAGTAAAGCTGTAAAGATCAGACTCAAACTCAAAAACTGGATCAGACTCAAACTCAGAAAGCTCCTCAGATTTAGCTATATTTCTAAGCTCAGTTCAAATACTGGTACTTATCTTTCACAGTATAGTCTGTTGCCAAACCCTGAGCTCATATTTTTGCATTCTGGTAAACTGTGTGCAAGTGAGAACCTTTTCAGAAGTGGTATCCATTGTTCACAGTGTAATTTTTTCATTTCTAGACAATGTGTTTTAATCCTTAAAGGTTGTTTAGACATTTTAATTTCTTTAAAAACATTGTAAATCCAAGGAGTTGTGGAATGTTTCTTGAGTTACTTACTCTGAATCAATTTGGTTTGCTCCAAGTTCCAATTTTCTTGTTAGTTGCTTTAAAGTGAAGGGGAATGCCATAGTATTTGGGGAAAAAACTTCATTTTTTTCAATTCCTGGGATAGTGAAATCTCTACAGCATGAATTATAGGAGTGCACTCCCCAACTAGGTTGCTAAAAGTATGGTTCCCACCTATCCAGAGCTCTTAGTAGACAACTACTACAGTCTAATGAGAAACACACAGAGTTTGATTTATGTTTGATTGGAGCCTAGCTGGACAGAGGGAAGTGTTGCTTCATCCATATATGTCAACGTAAGAGCCAGATTGGGGCAGACATATCTGATAGACTTTATAAGGCATAGCAACTAATAAAGAGGCAACTCAGGCTGAATGACAGGGAGCAGTCTGTGAATTGCAACTAGGCTATGCGATTAAAATGGTTTTTTCTAGGACCTTGATAGATATTCATTCACTAGGGATGGCTGGAATTAGAACTGCTAAAATGGAAAGAGACATTGTTGATAGGCTTTTTCCACAGAGGCGAATGATCAATACATGAGCTCTGTTTGTTAAAGGCTTTTTGCTGATGTGTGATAATGCCACTGAAATTGCCTTTTAAATAGGAAAGAAAGACAGAGGGAGGGAGTGGTTAAGACAGAATCATCAGGGTATGGCTTGCAGGATGATAATGTCTCTTTCTGAGGATAATCCTCTTCTCAACCTTGAACAACCGTTTGGAACGAGAAATGAGAAAAATCTCTCCCACTTTAAGGAAGGGAAAATAAAAACAGGTGCTTGCATTACAAGTGGTCCCACTGCTAGCACAACAGCATTTGAAAACTCTGAATCAATTATCCCCCAGACACCAGATCTAGGATGGGTGCCTTGGATGTTATACTCTGCTTGTAAATATATTAGTGATGCTATGAAGGGCTTGGGTTTTTCAAGAACACACCAGACAGCTACAAATATGGATCCAAGCTGCCACTTTTTTCTTATAACCTTTATATAAGATTGAAGAGGCACAGCTTGGGATATTTAGCAAACCCTTTCCAGGACTGCCCTAGAGGGAATAGCTGCAGTGGCAGGAACACTAGATAAGAGACATTTTCTCACCAGCTCATTTAGACGCCAATTATTAGCATTCTTTAACACTTCACTAAGAATCTTATCAGACTTTCTAAAACCTTAAGTGCAAGCACAGGTAGAATGGAAAGGGTATTAGGATCATAGAACAAAGGAGTGAGGGGGGGGAAGGCAAATTAAACTTCCTCCCCTGCCATGCTCCTAATTGTTATTATTCTAGCCCCTCCTTTTTTGTTTATTTATTACATTTATATCCTTCTTCAATACAATTAAGGATTCTCAGCAGTTAGATCTTTTTGTTAAATTGCTCCTGGGGAAAGAACTATTTAACCTTTTTTAAAACTTATTTATTAAACAACAAAACCCAACTGCTTTTCATGAAAAGTAATCCCAAAACAAAGTCATCTCAAATAAACCATGAAACCATAAAAGCTAAACCAATAAAACAAGATTTTTAACAGTAACGAATTCATATTAAAAATAAATAGTTACATCTTATAGCAAAACCTGACAAAGTTGGTGCCAGTTGCTAGTGGAGTTCCATGACTGGGCTGCTTTCCCTAAGAATGCCCCTCCCGCTCGGTTGCTGATCAGCCAATGATTGGAAAGTGTGGCACCTTCAAGAGGGCATCTTTGTTTGATCTTAATGGCCAGGGAGTTTCATGACTAAACAGTAAAACTTTTTCTGTGAACATTTTTGGTCACCATGATGCAAAAAAAGATGTTGAGACTTTATAAAGAGGGCAGAGAAGTACAACAAAGATGATTAGTGGACTAGAGGCTGAACCGTACAATAGACAGCTGCAGGAATTAGTAATGTCCAATCTAACAAAGAGAAGGACTAGGGACAACAAGATAATAATCTTGCAATATCTGAGGAGCTGTCACAGAGAAGAGGGGGTCAATCTCTTCTCCAAAGAATTTGGGGGCAAGATAACAAGCAATGGATGCAAGCTTGATTTAGAATTAAGGAGAAACATCCTGTCAGTGAGAACTGTTATGTATGCAGAGTTTGAATTGATTGGTTGTTCTTGTAAAGTGTTTGAAATCATTGGTTAAAAAGTGCGGGAAAACCCTGCACTCTGATTGGCTGTCAGCCGAGGCAGCCGGCTATATATAGCTGCCTTGGCTAAGCCAAATCGGGTCCATTCTGAGCTGAAGTCACAATAAAACTTAAGAGCTGAAGCACTCCGTGTCTGCCTCTTCATGCAAACCTAACAAGAACAATCAGTGGAATGGAAGCTATGGGTGCTCGATCACTTGAAGATTTAAAGAAGACATTGGACAGCCATTTCTTCAGAATGGTATATGATCTTCTGCTTGAGTAGGAGGTTGGGCTAGAAAATCTACATGGTCCCTTCCAACACTGTTATTCTGTTTTTTCTGTCAGTCCAGGTCCTTTTCAAGAGCCCTTTTGTTTAACCTATAATTTTACTATGTGTGCATACCTGGTTGTAAACAACTACTTATTAAATAAATATATTCTTGTAATTTATGACTTAAAAACAACATTTTCAAATATGTTTTAGAATTAAAATGTTGTAGTCCAGCATTAAATAGTTTTTCACACCTGAAATACATAAATCTTATTGATTATCACCTGTATTTGAAGTAACAGTGCTCCACCCTCCTTGCACTAATCTAGCTAGAAAATAAAATACCTAAAAAGCAAGTACAGTTAGGACATGGTGAAAATAATTTATGGCCTGGAGAATATTTTAAAGATAATGATGTTACCATTGCTTGTATTTTATGTTATGATTTGTTTAGCAATGAGATTTCATTGTCTCATTTTTCATGCTTGGTTTTTTTTTTTTTGAGCTGTGAAAGGTTCCAAGAACAGCATCATAGAGTTAGCTTGTTTTAATGAAGGAAGAGGTATCTAATTATATTTTCTTATAAATATCGGTGGTGACCCTATTGGAAGCAAACAAGCTTTTTAAAACAGGTAACACAATTGCTTGTCTACAATGTGCCCAAGCTCAAAGACAATGACTGAACCTCAAGGATACTTCAGTTTCAATCTGATTCATTTCCCACTAAAGTTCCAAGGAGTATTGCTCTCTATTTAGGACTGCTCATTGGAATCCTGATTCTCCCATGTTGCAGCCGTGGTGAGATTCAAGGTTTTAGTTTTAACATACAAAGTCCTACATGACATGGGTCCTCAATATTTAAGGGAGCAACTCTGCCGACATCGATCTAACCGCCCTGTGCAAGCACATAGGTAAGGACTCCTTGGGGTCCCATTGGCCGGCCAATGCCGTGGCGGCGGTCCCCCGACGATGAGCCTATTCTATCACGGCCCCTGACCTCTGGAACCAACTTTCCTTGAGCTCCGCCTGGCCCCTGACCTCCGCACCTTCCGTCATGATTTGAAGACCTGGTTGTTCGACCAATCCGGGTTGTAACCCTCTTGGGTGGGGTGGTTTTATTCTTTGCATTTTGTATTTGTATTCTCTTGGGGCTTGTTAGATTAATTTTTTCTTAACTATTTATTGTTGTTGCTATTTTTAGTTGTGAGCCGCCCTGAGTCTTTGGAGATGGGGCAGCATACAAGTCCCATTAATAAATAAATAAATAATAAATATTGCAGTCAAAAGGTTAAAGCCATCAAGGAACTTTCAAAGTTTCTGTTAAGCCCTCTCAGGCAAAATTTTGACAGGCAGACTCATTACAGTATCATTTGTATAACTTTCATCATGCAGCATCTGAAAAACCTTTGCATCAAATGGCTCTGATTCAGCACACAGAGGGCACAGTCTCTGAGACTGTGCATTGTAAAGTTTTTTATGTCATGTATGACTTTTTCTGACAAGGATTTTGAAGGGGGTTGTAGAAATGCTGAGGGAAATTAAGATTTTGTTCGCTCTCACTCTTTCTTCTGCAAATTAATCCTTAGCTTGTTTAAAGATAATTAGGATGAGTAATGCAGCCATTTCATGTAGCCTCATCCCACCCCAGCATCTCTCCCTGGGAACTGTCTGTTTCACATCTAGCTCCTTTGTCAGCCTGCCTGCCTGCCTGCCTTCTAGCTAAACATTTTGGTGATCGATCCCCAGGAGATTGTGAGTTGCAGTTGTGCCTTAAGCATAAAGTCAGCTGAGTGACCATGGGCCAGTCCTTCATTCTCAGCCCTAGGAAGGAAGTAATAGAAACCACTTCCAAAAATCCTTGCCAACAATACCATAAGGAGTAGTTTAGGCAGTTGTTAGGAGTCAATGCAGACTCTGAAGGCACAGGGGGAAATGATGAAGATTAACTATATTTTGAACATGCCTGAAGAAACTGAGTCTTTGGAATTTTGCATAGAATCTCCACCTGGATATTGGGTATGATGAATAAAAGATTCTGACAGGTCTCACATCAGCTTTACTCGTAAACTTCAAAACTACATTCATAATTATTCCTTTGGGTTGCTGAAATTTCTACACAGCACTGATTTTTATTTTGTTCCCAATCAGATGAAAATGAAGGGCAGAAGCATGCTTCCATATATGTGCTTTCTAGCCACAATCAAGAAAAAAAGTTAAAATATATAAGATACAGTTATGTATGTAGGTTTGAATGTTATTGGTTTATTTGAACTGTTCTTGTAAAATGTCAAATGGTATTGGTTTAAATAGTGCGGGAAGAAACCCTGCACTCCCATTGGCTGGCAACTACAGCTGCAGGCTATAAGAGGCAGCCGTAGCCCAGCCAACTCGGGTCCATTTGAGCTGTAGTCACTGAATAAACTCTTCACTGAAGCTCTTTGCGTCTGACTCTTCATGCAGACTTAACACTGGCGACGAAGGTGGGATTGCCCTGAAGAGAAGACGACGCGAAAGACAAACAGAAGAGCGAGATGGCTGCGATGAACACCCCTCCAGCCCCGGTCGATCTGGCGGCAGAAGACTGGGAATCGATGGATCGCTTCCAGATGTACCTGGAAGGAAACGACTCGCCGACATTCGAGAGACGGAAGAGGGTGGTATTTCTCACGCACTGCGGTCCGGCAGTCTTCAAGATGGCAAGGCGTTAGCGGGAGCTGCAGAACTGAAGGTAATGGAATGGCCTGATTTGGAGAAGCTTTTAAGAGCCCATTACGCCCACAAGTATCGTGCCTCATTAAGAGACACGAATTTTACCATCGGGATCAAGGGGAAAGCGAGAATATTAATGACTTTGTGGCAAGTTTAAGGGACATTGGGCGTGCTTGTGACTTTACCAACTTAGAAGAGGCCATGCGTGATCGGTTTGTTTTAGGCCTCAAAGATAAGGTCTTGCAAAGCAAACTGTTAATGAAACCTAAGATCACGTTTAAAGAGGCCATTGAAGAAGCTGTTTCAGCAGAAGCCACCAAGTCCTCAGCAGTGGCCATGAAAAAGATTAACAAGGCCTCAAGCCAGGCCTCAAGCCATTCTGATGTGGAAAAATCCACAACAGCCCATTGCTAACAAATAGACTCTGATTCAGATTGCAGTGAGGTGGAGGAAGGGATTTTTACACTCAGAATGGAGAAGAAAAGGAAAGACCCTGGGAGAAAAAGGCAAGAATATTATTGCAGAGGCTGGGGGCATCCCCGACTGAATGCAAGTTCTTAGACACCATCTGCCTACGTTGTGAGAAAAGGGGTCACCTAGCCAGAGTCTGCAAATCATCCAGAACTCCACCTAGTAGGAAGAAAATTCCTGAAAAGGATTTTAAGCCCAACAACTTCCTTGAAAAGATGGAGCGCAATTCAGAAGCAAATGGGAAGAATGAAACTCACCAAACAATTACTATTGGTCATTCTTCACCCTTGAGAAGCAGAAAAGTACACGTGAAGGTGTTCATTGAAGGAAGCCTTGCCAGATGGAAGTGGACTCAGGCTCTTATTTATCTATGGTGTCATGGGAACTGTTCACAGGCTACTTCCCAACATTCAGAAGAAACATTTCAGAAGGAAGCACTGACTCTTAAAGACTACCAAGGGAACAAGATTCCAGTAGTTGGAGCAAGAGATTTCAACCTGCAGTTTAAAGGCCACCAAGCGTTGCCTCTGACCATCGTGGACAAGCTTGCTGGGACTTGAGTGGTTCAAGCCACTAGGCATCGAGGTGACTGGCATCAATCACGTGAGCAACTCTGAATGGGAGGAGGCCTTGAAGTCTGAGTTTCAGAGGTCTTCAGCGAAGGACTGGGCAAGTATATGGGGACCCCTATCACTTTCAGCCTAGATCCCAAGGTGCCCCCAATTCATTTAAAGCCCAGGAGGTCCCATTTGCTTTAAAGGAAAAACTGATGCACAATTAGACAAATTAATTGCTCAAGTTTTAGAGCCCACTGATCACTCAGATGGGAAACACCCATAGTCACACCAGTCAAGACTGATGGGTCAGTAATTTGTGGAGACTATAAGGGGACACTGAACCATGCCTGCAGCAGGCGCATACCAGTACCAGTTGTGCATCATCTGCTACATTCACTTGGCAGGGGTACAGTCTTTACCAAATTGGACTTGGCCCAGGCATATCAACAACTAACAGTTGATGATGCCACTGCAGAAGCCCAAACCATTGTGACTCACAGAGGTGCCTTCAAATGTAAAGGTTACAATTTGGAGTAAGCGTGGCACCTGGCATTTTTCAAAGTCTTATGGAAAGAATGCTGCAAGGACTGCCAGGGGGTAGTGCCTTACTTTGATGATGTGTTGTCTCTGCTGAAAATGACACTCCAGCTTCAGAAAGACTCA
>CM019148.1:49846232-49870171 GCA_009733165.1 Naja naja | reverse complement strand
AGCTTGGGAAATAAATGCTAATAATTTTCAGTTGAAAAATGATCATCTCAATAATCTAACTCAGAATTTCTATCAAGAACCATTTTTTTCTCAATCAGAAAAGCAATTGTGCTTATTCTAACTCCAGTTCTAAATAAAACTTCGACCCTGTGTGACACTAAAATACCATTACTGCAAATATTCTACCACCTCCCTGTCTATATCCTTTGAACCACTTGCGTGACTTGAATGTTGCTCCAGTGGTAGCAGTGATAGAATGTAAAAGTTCTCTTCCTGTCCTTCACTTGGTATCCTGCCTATTAATTCAGTGAAGAAGCAAACATTATGGACTGGGAGCAACAATGGTTACATATTAGGGCTGTGGAACAGTTTAGCTTTGATTCTCAAAGCCATTTCTGCCACATCTAGCTCTGTCAAATATTGCTAAAATACTCTTGTTGCAGAAAAACTCTATTAAAATGAGTTACTTACAGTACAGATATAATACATAGGACAGAAGCTAAAGATGGGCAGACAAAGATGGGGGTGTGAATCTGAATACAGAATAAATGACATTTTAAATAGGAAAGGAGTTAAAGATGGGGAGACAAACATGGGATCTGAATATGCCGCTTCCTTGTTTATTCTTAAGCAACATCAAGAATGTAAGTTCCAGATTGGATCTATTTTCTAGAAGAAAGTAATACATCATCTATTATTACTAATAAAAATAAAATCATATCAAAAAGCAGGAAATTAAAACTCAGATCACATGAAGGCCTTGGCAAAACTCAGATAGTTTTACTTCCTAGAAGTGAAAAGAGATGGAGACAACTGAAGCATTTGGAAGAGTTAGCGTTGGAAAGGCTCAAATCTGTGTTAGAGCCAACTGTAACTCAAGATATGAACAAAACTGAAGTTGAAGAAATGGTTGGTTCACCTAGAGTGGTCTTTCAAACAACCCAACTTCCACCAAAATAACTTGGCTTTGAGTCAGTCGGGTCTTATAAACATTGGCTCTTGGAAGAGAACTGAAAGGTAATAGAGATAGCAATAGAGCTAGTGTTAGATTCAGAAGAATGGAGAAGAAAGATAGAAATCCTGAAAGTGGATTTATCTGGATCTTTATCTGTTTAATTACACAACTGGCAGAAGTTTCAATGAGCTGGCTCACAAATTTTGCCCTTTGGCCCTCATTAGAAAACACGACATTCTATTATATTTTAATGGATCAAAGTACATGTTGATCTTGATGTGTTGGTTCCAGTATTCCAAAGCAAGGCTGATATTTGTAGGCAGAATACAAGCATCATTTACTATTGGTGGGGAAAGGGTTTTTACTTGGAAACTATTCCACTCTACCTACCTCTTGTTTGAAAGAAATGGAACCACTGGGGACTTGTTTGGTTTGGTTACTCATATATTCCTGAATGTCAAATACAAAGAGAAGAAATTCTGAATGATGAAAGAAAATAGGGTTTTACAAAGCTTTCCAAATTACTTCCTATAAAGTCTTTTTCCCACTGGAATAAACAAATCCCAACAATATCTCCTTGCTTAAAAATATTCCTTCCTATTTTAACCTGATAATATTTCCATCTTCATCTGACAATTTAACTTTAGGAGAAGATTAATAACAGAACTACAGGTAATATCCAAATAATTTTAACATAGTGTTACCAATAGAAACAACATTTTAAATTTCTTATTGATTTAGTTGATAACCTATCTCAAGGGCTTTTACAGATATATAAAATTGTTATCTTCAACTGAGTCATTTTCCATTCCATATATTCTTTTTCAAATAAGAGTAAAATCCTCTTCAGCATTTCAAACTCCTTTATCATTATTCCTATGGTTATTATTTCACTAAAAGGAATTTGGGTTGTTATTCAAAAATGGAAATGTTAGCATATCCATTACAGAAAATTCACAATGGCAACAATATGATGCTATATAACAATGAAGAAAAGCATATCCCAAAATTAATTTTATCCCACAATAGATGCTATATTGATATATTTAAAATGAACATCAATATTCAACAATGTTTTCCACAATTCATATCTCTTACCATTTCAGAATTCTTTATTATGAAGAAAAGAGAGAGAGCCAATAGAAATTCATTTTGAGGTGATTATGAATATCAAAACCCTTCTTTATATAGTTGTATTTCTGTATAATAAATGGAAAACTTTACATAACCATTTTAAAGCTGACTTTGGAAAAGCTGTGAAAGAGTCATTGGGAAGGGATTTGGACCAGGGATTACACAGTCCAGAAACCAAACAAAATGTGAGAAAACAAAACTTGCCATTGCTTAGTATATAATGGAATGGAGGAAAAACTTAAGACTTTCAATTTTCCACAAGATCCTATAAAAGTAAAGTATCATACCTGGACTCTGGTTTCCATTTCTTGACCCATTCTGGCTCTAAGGATGGTGCTTTAATAAAATGTCATACATAAATAATCATCAGAAGCTTGGCATGTTCTTTATTATAAAACAAAAGGAAGCAATGTTTGTCACTTTCACCTCTTTCTGTATCTTACAGGTGAAACTTGAAAAATTAGAATATCGTGCAAAAGTTCATTTATTTCAGTAATGCAACTTAAAAAGTGAAACTAATATATGAGATAGACTCATTACATGCAAAGCAAGATAGTTCAAGCTGTGATTTGTCATAATTGTGATGATTATGGCTTACAGCTCATGAAAACCCCAAATCCACTATCTCAGAAAATTAGAATATTGTGAAAAGGTGTGATATTCTAGGCTCAAAGTGTCCCACTCTAATCAGCTAATTAAGCCATAACACTGCAAAGGGTTCCTGAGCCTTTAAATGGTCTCTCAGCCTGGTTCAGTAGGAATCACAATCATGGGAAAGACTGCTGACTTGACAGTTGTGCAGAAAACCATCATTGACACCCTCCATAAGGAGGGGAAGCCTTCTTAATGGTAATTGCAAAAGAAGTTGGATGTTCCCAAAGTGCTGTATCAAAGCACATTAATAGAAAGTTATGTGGAAGGGAAAAGTGTAGAAGAAAAAGGTGCACAAGCAGCAGGGATAACTGCAGCCTGGAGAGGATTGTCAGGAAAAGGCCATTCAAAAGCGTTGGGGATTTTCACAAGGAGTGGACTGAGGCTGGAGTCAGTGCATCAAGAGCCACCACATCCAAACGGATCCTGGACATGGGCTTCAAATGTCATATTCCTCTTGTCAAGCCGCTCCTGAACAACAAACAAACAACATAAGAAAAACAGACCTGGTCTGTTACTCAGTGGTCCAAAGTCCTCTGTTCTGATGAGAGCAACTTTTGCATCTCATTTGGAAACCAAGGACCCAGAGTCTGGTGGAAGAATGGAGAGGCACACACTGCCAGATGGTTGAAGTCCAGTGTGAAGTTTCCACAGTCTGTGTTGATTTGGGGAGCCATGTCATCTGCTGGTGTTGGTCCACTGTGCTTCATTAAGTCCAGGGTCAATGCAGCCATCTACCAGGATATTTTGGAGCACTTCATGCTTCCTTCTGCAGATGAGCTTTATGGGGATGCTGACTTCATTTTCCAGCAGGACTTGGCACCTGCCCACACTGCCAAAAGCACCAAAACTTAGTTCAATGATCATGGGATTACTGTGCTTGATTGGCCAGCAAAGTCTTCTGACCTGATCCCCTTAGAGAATCTATGGGGCATTGCCAAGAGAAAGATGAGAGATATGAGACTGAACAATTCAGAAGAGCTGAAGGCCGCTATTGAAGCATCCTGGTCTTCCATAACACCTCAGCAGTGCCACAGGCTGATTGCTTCCATGCCACGCAGCATTGAGGCAGTAATTGCTGCAAGAGGTGCCCAAACCAAGTACTGAGTACATATGCATGCTTATACTTTTCAGAGGTCTGATATTGTTCTATGTACAATCCTTGTTTTATTGATTGCATGTAATATCCTAATTTTCTGAGATTGTGGATTTGGGGTTTTCATGAGCTGTAAGCCATAATCATCACAATTATGACAAATCATGGCTTGAACTATCTTGCTTTGCATGTAATGAGTCTATCTCATATATTAGTTTCACCTTTTAAGTTGCATTACTGAAATAAATGAACTTTTGCACGATATTCTAATTTTTGAGTTTCACCTGTATGTGACTCTACTAGAAGATTGGTATCTTCCACAACTAACTGGAACAGTGACCCAACAGAAAGAAATTTGCTGGCTGAAAGAGGAAAGTTATTTTCCCCATGGTGGAATATTTCTTCATGTTTTCATTGATATCCTGATAGTTTGTAAGCAATATATATTGTGCATTAGTTAGTTGTTCATTTAATTGAAGGGTTCTTTTTATAGCTACGCCAATATTCTGTTAAAGACCCCAAATACATTTAGACAGTGAGAAGGAGAGCTGTGTTAGTCCATGGTAGCCAAAGTAGAAAGATTCTGGTAACGTCTTTATGATTAGCACATTTTATTATAAGCATTTCATTGGTTGTAGTTCAGTTTGTCACCTGTGAGATGAAATGCAGCAAACTCAAGGATGTGTGACAACTGCTTTCTTATCTCTCTTCCTTCCACAGTTAAGTACAAGGTCAGTACCATTGGAGTCCTGGTATCTCTATATCTCTATATATCTCTATATATCAAAGCTGATAAGTTGAAGTTCAAAGAATATATGGTATCTTCACAGTATGAATATATAAGATTTTTGTAAAGCATCAGCATATATATATTTGCTGATACTTTATTTAAATTAAATTAAATTTGGATATAAGTGATTGCATGATTTCCATAGGTGACATACGCTAAATAAATAAGTAATAAATAAACAGTGTGAATGACATCAGTGTCCATTTTAGCTATTTTGTACACTTACAAGCAGTAAAACAATTCTTCTTTGACTTTGAGTTCTCCATAATATATATATGTATCCTTAAACTTTTTGATTAATGCTCTTTGATCAATATTCTATACAAAATCTTTATAAACTTGTGATTCTTGCTCTTGGTTGCAAGATTATTCACTATAATGTGCTAGCTTGAAAATAATAAAATTATCACAGATACTTAGTAATTTGGGGGTATTTTTACCTCACCACATCCCAAATATAGTTTCCTATATTCTGCACACATGAGAGAATGGATGTTACATCTTTTGTTCTTGGAACTGATCCAATCTCAAATCTCAGCTGAGACTTAAACTTGAATCTATTTGAATTCAATCTCTGATTATATACTCTTTCTCAACTCAGTATCAAAAAGTAATGTTTCATCTAAATGTAAAGCTAGAAACTTTATTTCAAATAAAAGAACAGATTTTCAGTACATTTGCATGCAAGACCTTAAGAAATGCAACTAACAGAAATAACTTAATTATATGTTCCCTCTTTTGCAGGGGGGAAAAACCTTTCTGGAAGTTGTAGGTCAGATTTTGTGGCATCTTCCATTGAGGACATAGTATACTGGATATCCCTGAAAGAGGAGGGGTGACATTGCGGCAAACAATGGCAGCCAGAGGGTAGATCCTGGTTGGTGAAATCTCTCTGGAGAAAGCACAGATAATATTGCCTGTATGCATTCTGGATAGCTGTTTCTCATGAATAGACTGCAGGAACTGAGGTTTTTGTGGTCAGCTGTTAAACTGAGTGACTGAGAACTGAGGGATTCCAACTAAGCTCA
Source organism: Naja naja (assembly GCA_009733165.1). Taxonomy (NCBI): domain Eukaryota; kingdom Metazoa; phylum Chordata; class Lepidosauria; order Squamata; family Elapidae; genus Naja; species Naja naja. Next base: position 49,864,517 of record CM019148.1, on the reverse strand, counting down.
AAGTCACAGTATAGCTCATATGAACAATAAGTTCCACCAAGCCTCATTTCTTAATCACTTTCAGAATTATTATTTTTTACTGCTTTTCAAATTTTAAGAACCTTCCAAATGGAAGATTTATGGCATTTGCTGTGTAAGTTTCCTTCAATACTTGAGGAGTTTAAGTATATTCATAACTATGTTTACCCTTATACTTATTATCTTGTTAGCGATTGACAAATCAAATAAATAAATAAATAAAAATAAATAAATAAAGTACAAGTTAACAACTTGTAGTCCCAGCACAGCATATCTTAGGGAGGCTAATTTTGTGGTTGTGGTCCCCATTCTATGGAGGATGTTATGAATGCATGTGTTTGTGCATATTTTAGAGTTTGTATCAATAGGCTGTCCTTTGTTATCTGGTGATTTGCACAATGAAAATAGAAAAATAGAATTCTGATATACAGAGTCACATATGTGACATGGGCAGTCATTTAAATTTATTACATAAATAAATGTAAACACTACTATAGTCTTGAGTGATGTTTCATGTTATAATTATTTTATATATTACATTTATTACCAAACTTTCTTTTGAATACAGTCTATTCTACCATGATGTTTAGAACTGGAAAATTATGTTTGATTACATATTTGATCTATTTCCAACTGAATCTTTTCTGTTTTTTAGACTGTGGTGCCTTTTCCAAAGCATTCTTTTGCCCAGTTGCATTTGCTGCATTCAGCTATAAGTAAGACTTTGTAAAAATGAAATATCCTGGGCAGCTGTCCATGTGTTTATCTTCAAAGATAGCTCAGAGGGTATAATCAGATAAGCAACTGACATTATAACCATGACTGAACTTGTCAAAATGAATTGCATAGTTGTATGAGTTCGGCTTATGCATTCACTCTTTCTATTTTTATTTGCTCTATTATGGAAAGAACTGTAGTTCATCATCATCATCATTGTAATTGTCATCATCATCATCATCATTATCATCTGTAATTATATATGACTCTCTTCTAAAGGTGTCCATGCTTGCTACAGGAAAAAACATTTTGAAAAATAAAGTTCTACCATATAATTCTAATATAAACTTGTAAAAATCTCTGTACATGCATTTGAGAAACCCGGATCAAGATTTTAACCTATGTCCAAACAGACATGTCAAGGGAATATGATGTCTTCATGCTTTACTGTAGAAAATTGAAGAATGAGCCTGATATTTCTCACCACAATCATATAAAAAGTGGTGCCGGATCATAAGGATAGGTAAAGCACACTTTATGTTCTTTTTATTATGTAATGATAAAATTTTCAGCAAGCCTATTAAGCACAGGCAATGGCTCGGGTATGAAAAGAATTTAGGTAGAGTGGCATGCTGTAAGAAGCAGAATCTCATTGTTCAACAATTGCAAATTGCTTTTACTTGAGTTTCAGCTACTTTGGCCTTTAGCTATAGAGTTTTCTTTAAATTTCCAAGTGGTAAGGAACCATAAAAATGCAGCTTGATTTGACCAAATTTGAAAGGGCCAGATGGATTGCATCCCAGTGTTCTGAAGGAGCTGGCAGGCATGTCCTTGAAACCATTGGACCATATCTTTTTATTTTTATTTATTTATTTTATTTTGTCAAGCGATTATAAGATAACAGGTATAAGTATAAACATAGTTATGAATACATGAAATGAATACATATAAGAAAGAAAAAGAAACAATAGGACAGGGACGGTAGGCACGTTGGTGCGCTTATTCACGTCCCCTACAGACTCTTAGGAAAGGGGTGAAGTCAATTTATTTATTTATTTATTTATTAATGGGACTTATATGCCCCATCTCTGAAGACTCGGGGCAGCTTACAATAAAAACAGACACAATAAATATTTAAAAAAGAATTAAACTAATGGTCCCAATTAATACAAAACTTAAAAACCACCAAAATCTAAAACACCCCACCCATAGGTCACAGCCGGATTGGTCAAATAACCAGGTCTTCAGGTCATGGCGGAAGGTGTGGAGGTCAGGGGCCAAGCGGAGCCCCAGGGAAGTTGGTTCCAGAGTTCAGGGACTGTGACAGAGTAGGCGCGCCGGGGACGCCAGCCGGCATTGCCCGGCTGATGGGACAAGGAGTCCCTGTCTGTGACTTCGTACAGGGCGGTTAGTATTCGATGTCGGCAGCAGTCTCCTTTAAGTAATAAGGACCCATGTCAGTAGTAGACAGTCATAGTAGACAGTCTAAGGTTAAAGTTTTTGGGGTTTGGGGAAGAAACCACAGATATCTTTCAAATATCCTGGACACCAGGGAATTACCAGAGGAGTGGAACAGTGCTTATGTGATTTCCATCTTCAAAAAGGGGAAAAATAGATCCAGGAAACTACAGACCAACCAGCCTGACATCAATACCTGGGAAAATCCTGGAAAAGATAATCAAGCAGTAGATCTAAAAACACTTAGAAGCAAGCAAAGTTATAACCAGAAGCCAACATGGGTTTTTCAAAAACAGATCATGCCAAACTAAGTTTATTTCATTCTTTGACATAATGACTAAATTAGTGGACAGGAGAAATGCTGTGGACATAATATAATATGATATAATATAATATTAATATATTTGGGCATTTGTCAAAGTAGAGCACAACCTACTTCTTAGTAAGCTAGAAAGATATGGGATAGACAGCATTATCACCAGATGGATTCTTAACTGGCTGACAAATCACACTCAATGAGTAGTCCTTAATGGAACTACATCTACATGGAGAAAAGTAAGTAGTGGGGTACCCCAAGGTTTTTTCTTAGGCCCAGTACTCTTTAATATCTTCATAAATGACTTAGATGAAGGAATAGAAGGGGAACTCATCAGATTTGCAGATGACACCAAGTTGGCAGGAATAGCCAACACTTCAGAAAATAGACTCAAGATACAAAAGGATCTTGAAAGACTTGAACACTTGGCCCTATCTAACAAAATGAAATTCAGTTGTGACAAAAGTAAGATTTTACACTTAGGCAAGAAAAACCAAATGTACAGATAAATGTACTGGATCAATAGCAGTAACTGCAAGAGAAATCTTGGAGTCTTAGTGGACAATCCATTAAATATGAGGCAACAGTGTCCTGCAGTTGCCAAAAAAAAGCCAATGCAATTCTAGGCTACATTAACAGATGGATAGACTCAAGATTACATAAAGCAACAAAAATGATTAAGGGGCTGGAGACTAAAACATATGAAGAATGGTTGTAGGAACTGGGTATGTCTAGTCTAGTGGAAAAAAAGGACCAGGGTGACATGATAGCAGTGTTCCAATATTTTAGGGGCTGCCCAAAGAAGATGGGTCAACCTATTTTCCAAAGTACTTGAAAGATGGACAAGAACAATGGAGGGAACTAATCAAGGAGAGAAGCAACCTAAAATTAAGGAGAAATTTCCTGTCAACAATTAACCAGTGGAATGGCTTGCCTCCAGAAGTTGTGGGTGCTCCATCACTGGAGGGTTTTAAGAAGAGATTAGATAGCCAGAATGATATAGGGATTACCACTTGTGCAGGTGGTTGGATTAGAATAATTATGTTATTCTGTTATTCTGATTCACTGATGGTTCATAATCAGTGTCATCAGTTTATCCTAAAATTTTCAAACAGTCAAAAGAAAACAAGTCCAGAAAAAAAAATCATTGAATCAGAAATCATGCAGATGAGATATTATGAGAAAGGGGATCAAGCCATTTTAATTTTGGAAATTTGTTTCTCTAAAACAGAAAATTGGAGGAGGACTTTTCAAATAGCTTTATACTTTACTATTTTAGTGACAGATGTCCACAAGCTGCTACAAGCCAGTCAGAAGATTCAAAATTTGTTATATGTTAACAAATCAAAAGGATTTCTTAAATCTCAGATTAAAATAGCTATCAGAACTTTACAGTGGCATTTTATTATAAGAGATTAAAGGAGATGCTGAGTAGTAAACTTTGGATGTAGACTATGGACTAGCGGCCCCCAACCATTTGTACACCAGGGACCAGTTCCATGGACAGAGGGGTTTTTTTGCAGACTGGAGGGGGCATGGTTTTGTGTGCTGCCTGCATCCCACATATGGGGCTTCACTTGCTTGTGTGGTCCAGTTGGAGGCCCCTGTAGACTGATCTTTCTGAAGTGAAAATATCCAAGAAGATTGAAATGGAGGAACTAGGTCTTCTTGCCTTTTAGTCCTCTCTGTTTTAAGTGACACTTGATGTTATCACAGAACAGATGGATCTGACAAAAATAATAGTCTGATTGAGATGCTTAAGTGAATTTAGAATCAGGAAGCCACAGATGGTGCTAAAGTTTTTCCTACTTGCTTATTCTTCATTCCATCCATTCTAAAGAATAATTTGTCCAGTAACATTTTCTCTGGGTCAAATAAAAATATCTGTTCAGAGTCAGAGCAAACTTAGTGCATTTTAGAATTACTTTCAATGAGTGCATATATAGGGAAAGCAGTGGAAGTGGTCTAAGAATTTATGATGATGACGATGATGTCTGGATTTCATTTTTATTTATTCTTGTGCAATCCTGGATTTAATTGGAATCTCAAATTGTTTTCTGATGGTGTATATGGTGTATACGGTTAGAGGGGGGGCCGGACCCATTGCGGGGTAAGGCCGAGGAATTTGTTCAATATCTGTCGGATAACATTGCTCGTATTCGGGACAGGTTATCCTCCGATTTGCAGTGGTCTGAGGAAGGGGGTGCAGGGAGTCTGGTTATCTGGGATGAGTTCGATCCGGTTTCGAGGATGAAGTGGACAGGATGCGGCGTATGAGTTCCACCACATGTTTGTTGGACCCGTGTCCCTCCTGGCTGGCTTATGCCGCCAGGGAGGTCACCTGGTTGGCTCTGGGCAGTTATCAATGCTTCTTTAAGGGAGGGTGTCTTTCCTGCCGCCTTGAAAGAGGCGGTGGTGAGGCCCCTCCTGAAGAAGCCTGCCCTGGACCCGACTGTGTTAGACAACTTTCGTCCAGTCTCCAACCCGTTTTGGCGAAGGTTGTTGAGATGTGGTGGCTCAACAGGTTCGCTTTTCCTGGATGAAGCGGACTACCTAGATCCGTATCAATCGGGCTTCCGACCTGGGTATAGCACGGAGCGGCATTGGTCGCTGATGGATGATCTCTGGAGGGCTCGGGATAGGGTTTTCCTCTGTCCTGGTCCTATAGACCTCTCAGCGGCTTTCGATACCATCGACCATGGTATCCTTTTGCGCGCCTTGGGGGTTGGGAGTGGGAGGCACCGTTCTTGGTGGTTCTCCTCCTACCTCTTGGGTCACTGTCGGTGCTGACAGGGGGGTCAGATCGTCCCCTAGGGTGCTCTCTTGTGGGGTCCCTCAGGGGTGGTCCTTTCCCCTTTATTTAACATCTACATGAAGCAGCTGGGTGAGATCATCCATGGTTTTGGGGTGAAATTCCATCATGCGCTGATGATACTCAGCTGTACATTTCCACCCCAGGCCAGATCAGTGATGTCCTCTCCCTGATGACCGGTGTTTGGATGCGGCGGAACTGGATGGCGGAAACATGCTTGACTCAACCCGGCCAAGACTGAGTGGCTGTGCATACGGCGTCGACCCAGTCAAGATTATCCATCTTTGGCCATAGGGGGAGGTGTTGCCCCTGTGGATAGGCGGAATCTGGGGTCCTCCTGGATGTACGGCTCGGTTGGAGGAGCAGGTGGGGGCCGTTGCCAGGGGGGCCTTTGCCCAGCTCCGCCTTGTTCGTCAACTTAGCCCTTTTCTGGATTGGGGCGCCCTGCACGATCACTCATGCCCTTGTTACCTCTAGGCTCGACTACTGCAACGCTCTCTATGCCCTTGCATACCATCCGGAGGCTGCAGCTGGTGCAAAATGCGGCGGTGGTGATGGGTGGTGATGGGAGTTACCGGTTCTCCCATGTGACCCCCTCCTGCGTGGCTTGCATTGGTTGCGGTTGTGCTCGGGTGAGATTCAAGGTTTTAGTGTTAACATATAAAGTCCTTCACAACATGGGTCCTCAATATTTAAGGGGCGTCTTCTTCCGATGTCAAACACCGATCGCCCTGTTCGAGCTCATAGGCAGGGATTCTCGGGGTTCCGTTGGCAGGCCAATGCCGGCTGGCGGTTCTCCCGGCGAGCCTTTTCTGTAGCTGCCCTGACCTCTGGAATCAACTGCCTTTGGAGCTCCGCCTGGCCCCTGACCTCCGCACCTTCCGCCATGAGTTGAAGACCTGGTTATTTGACCAACCCGGCTGTGACCCTTTGGGGAGGGTTATTTTTTAAATTTTTAATTCATTTTATAAATATTTGGGCTTATAATTTAATCTAATCGTTTTTTAATGTATTTATTGTTCCCTGTTTTTAGTTGTAAGCCGCCCTGAGTCTTCGGAGATGGGGTGGCATATAAGTTCAAATAATAAATAAATAAATAAATAAACATATGATGCAGGTTTCTGCTGGTTATACTTACAGTGCTATTCTTCAGAATGCATGGAAGTGAGATAATTTCTCATATAGGCATCTTTTTAGTTCTTAGCTTTTTAGCTTTCTTTATTTTCTAGAGAAAATTTGTGGAGATCCACTGATAGATTTTGATGACAATCCTCATCGAGAAGAAAAGGTCTTACTTCAATATCAAAACAAAACCAAACCAAAGCAAACCAAACTAGAAAAAATTAGGATAAAAGAGAATGTACATTAGCATAAAATTTGCACATGCTGTTTTATATGTATACATGCAGCTGTAAAAATAATCACTATAATTTCTTCTAAGGGATGAGCTATTTCACCCTAACAAGATTATCTGTTGTACTGCTTTTGTTTCTTCAAAATGGACCATATGTTTTGTATTTTTCAAAGCATTCGTTTCATTTAAATAATTGTACATAATACTTTTTTATTGCAAGTTGGGCTTCTGGAAGGAAAACCAATACACAAATAAACGAACCCATAAGGCAGTGGTTCTCAACCTTCCTAATGCCGTGACCCTTTAATACAGTTCCTCATGTTGTGGTGACCTCCCCCCATAAAATTATGGCTTGGTTCCTAAGACTATCAAAAACATGTGTTTTCCGATGGTCTTAGGCAACCCCTGTAAAAGGGTGGTTTGACCCCCAAAGGGGTCGCAACCACAGGTGGAGAATCACTGCCATAAGGGGAAAGATTGCAATGAGCTGCTTTGATTTTGCTTGTTCTGTCAGCTATCCAAGGGCTGAATCTTGAGAAGCTTCAAGGATCCTTGTGTCCCTCTTTCTTTTTTGATGGAGGTGTAGTCTTCTGTTTTTAACTAGCTTATGAATGGGCCACCCTTCAAACATAATAGTTTGTCAAATGAAAGACTGCCCTCTGTAAAGTTAGCCACAGAATTACCCAGCTTTGACTTTAGAACCTAGATCTCTTTTTCATCAGTTTGCTGTTAAGGTAGCCCCAAACATTTGGTTGCTTGAGGCAAATGATCACAACTGTTCTTCCCACCAGGTCTTTAAACCAGTTTCTATGTCATCACTTATTGAAGCACACCAATAGATTTGTGATCCAAAAGTATTCAGAATTGGCACCAGTCTTGTTTTTATCATTGTTACTTCAAACAGTACCAGTAGGCATAAATAAATTTATATTTATTTGACCAAGGTCACTAGAAAAGTAACAACCACGTCTTTAATTTTACAGCAACAATTTTTCTATATCTCTTCCAGTGATATCTCTAAATGTAAGCTGCTGGTCTGTAAGAATTTAATATATTTCCTTTCTTGAGAGACATTAACATGACACACTGCCTGGGAGATAAGATTTTTAAAAGCATGTCAACTTTTCCTTTAAAGTTTAGATGCAATTGCTGAATGGAATCATTTTCATATGCTAGAATGAATTTCTTGGGGGGGGGATGATGTTTTTATCTGTGTCTATTTAGAAAAGGCAATTAGAGAGATATTTGTGACCTCTCATTCCAGCATCTGTGACCCCTATAAGGCCATATCTATTTATGTAGTTATTCCTAAGAGATAGCTATATGTTGGAATTGATTTGTTCAGCAGTTCTGGATAGAGCTTTTAATATCATTTTTATTATTATGAAAGTGAGAACTGGAGAAAAATTGCAAATGCCATATATTATAGCATGTCATGAATTGGGTGACTGAGCAGAAGAAAGAGTGGACTGACTGGGAGATTTGCAGCCTAACAGTTTCCAATTTCCAAATTTGGGAGAGTACTACTTAAAAAAATGATAGCAATATAATATACCTCTTGATATATGATACATATTTCCCTCTTCAGAAGTTTGTCCAGCTCACAAGGAATCTGTAGGCTAAACTACCTTCCCTCTGCAATCATGTGCAAAAGAGAGGTCAATCTATGTTGAATTGTTAACTCTTGGTTGAAATAATTCCACAGAAAAGAAGGCATTTTCCTCCCAGTAAAAACAAAACAGATTTCTGTGTCTCTGGATTGGATGGTGAAGAAATGGTTGAATACCCTGCATTGGCATGTCCTTTTATGTTCTCTTTGTATGTAAATGATCATGACCTTATATGCCAGATTCAAGTGGAATTTGCAGATGTGGAGCCTAGCAGAAAGAAATGTCAAATTAAGATGTGGTTTTGGAAGGAAGCTAAGAAGCCACATAGAAGGAAGCAAATGTAGGCTGACCTATTAATTTCAAAAGGCTACACATCTTGTTATGATTAGTTTATGGAAAAATTAAGATACTTAGTTCTCATGTAGAGAAATGCCCTAATCATATTGGAATATGTATGGTTTTCCTCCATCTCTCAGCTTTTAGTAAGATTTTAGTATCTGTGTGATCGTTCACCAGAAAAGAAACATTGACACGATCAGGCTCAGAAGGAAAAATCTTCAGCTGAGAAATGGAAGACTTTGATTATTTTGCTTCTTTAGCCAAAGCCTGGTTTACAGCAGCATTCAATTTATGTGAAAATCATTTATTTCCTTGAATTCTACCTTCTTGTTAACTTTATGTTATTTTCTAGTCGTTCATATCCTTTGAATTTCTGCTCTGAAAAAAAGCCAAGATGAATGCATTCCTTATAATAGCTGTAATTATACAGCACTGTAATTATATCTAATAGATTTTTACATAACAGTAGTATTATTTAGCCTCCTAGAATTTTATATAATTGACTTAAAAATTATAATGTTTAGACATATTATCAAAAATTATTAAATTACAATGTCCTCCATTTTCTTAGAGAGAGCCCCTATTTACTGTATATTACCAAAATATCAAAAGAATGCTTTCTTTGTTTTTAATTAAAAGGCTTGTTAATATGTTGTATCTTCCTTGATGATTAAAACTGTGAACTGAATATTAGTAATGTTGATACTAGAATGTTGATAACTAAATTAATACTTGAAAAATATTATAAATGTTAATGAGATATGATGTGTGATTAAAATAAGAAGTTAAATGTAAACAGAAATAAATGTTTATTAATAGCTATTTTTTAAGTCTAAGATAACTCATGGTGCCGTCTACTGGGATATTTTTTGTTCTTATATTTATTTTATTGATTTGATTTGATTTGTCAATTGCTTACAAAATAATAGGTATAACATGAGTAAGAATACAGGAAATAGGTATGAATAAATGGGGACAAAAGGACAGGGACGGTAGGCACAATTGTGCACTTATGCACCCCTTACAGACCTCTTAGGAATAGGGTGAGGTCAATAGTGGATAGTTTGAAGTTAAAGGAGTGGGGGTTAGAGGATGTAACAACAGAGTCAGAGTCAACACCACTGTGTTGCTGAAGTCATACTTTCTGCAATCAAGTTTGGAGCGGTTTACATTGAGTTTGTATCTGTTGTGTGCTCTTGTATTGTTGTGGTTGAAGCTGAAGTAATCATTGATTGGTAGGACATTATAGCAGATAATTTTGTGCTACGCTTAAGTCCAACCATAGGCGTAGTTCAAGGCTGTCCAAGCCCAAAATCTCAAGCCTGGTGATATAGGGTATTCTGTTGCAAGTAGAGGAGTGTAGTACTCTTCTCGTGAAATACTTCTGGACTCTCGATTGTATTAATGTCTGATATACAGTGTGGATTCCAGACTGATGAGCTGTATTCAGTATTGGTCTAGCAAAGGTTTTATATGCTCTAGTTAGCAATTCAATATTTCTGAGGAGAAGCGTAAGATTAGATTTACAACTCTTAATGACTTTTTGGCAATGCTGTTACAGTGAGCTGTGGCACTTAGGTCATTTGATATGAGTACTCCAAGGTCCTTGACAGAGTGAGGATCATCAACGAGGTCATATCCACCTAGTTTGTATTTGGTGTACTGATTTTTTACCAATGTAGGACAGAGCATTTGTTGGTCAAGATTTGGAGTTGCCAATTGTTTGACCATTCAGACACATAATCAAGATTGCTTTGAAGGACAGTAGCATTGTTGGTGGTGTTGAATAGTTTTATCATCTGTGAAGAGGACACAGTTGCTTTTAAGGTGATTGCAAAGGTCATTTATATAGAGTATAAAGAGTGTGAGTCCTAGAACGCTGCCTTGGGGAACACCACCACTGGAGCAGGGTTTGATATAGCTCCCTATTTTTACTATTTGTGCCTGTTTGACAGGAACACAGTAATCCACTTATGAAGGGATCCAGAAATGCCATAAGAGTTTAGTTTTAACAGTAGTTTGTCATGTACCACTGAATCAAAGGCTTTGCAGAAGTCTATATAAATTGGGTCTATAGCTTTACCCTGGTCAAGTAGAGTAGTCCATATGTTTTGCCAGTGTAGGAGTTGAAGATTGAAGGACAATTTTTTCCTGAAACCAAATTGTTTTTTTGGAGAGTAGGTTGTTGACTCTAAGTGGAGGGTGATGAATTGGTTAATGATTGATTCCATGACTTTGCATATGACACAACACAGTAAGATTGGTCTGTAGTTTTCAACCAGGCTGGGGTCACCTTTTTTGAAGATAGGGATGAACATAGCTAAGGACCATAGGTTCAGTAAGGAGCTGGTTCTGAATGATACCTCATATATAATGCTTAGGTGTTCCATTATGGCAGAGGAGAGCTTTTTTAAGAAGTATGCACATAATCCATTAGGGCCAGGGGTGGGATTCTACCGGTTCGGACCAGTTCAGTAGATCCAGTTGTTATGATTCTGCACAGTTCGGAGAACTGGTAAATCGTGCCCCTGGCTGGCCCCGCCCCTTCCTGCCTGCCCACTTGTCCCACCCCTTTCAGTTATTCCTCATCTCACCTGCCACTACTATCCTGCCTTTGCCTGCCATTGCTGCCTGCTTTCCACCATGGCCCTGATTTCCCTGGGTGAGTGAGCCTACAAGCAAGCCCCGGTCAAGTCGATTCCTGGGCCAACCTAGGCCACTGTGCTGTCCCTCCTCCTCCTCCCCAGGCTTGCCTGGCTTGCTTCACTGTGACCTAGCTAGCTAACTGCTTCCCCACTGCAAGGCCATGGCCGTGCTGGCCAGGAGAGAAGAGAATGTTCTCTTTCTCCCCTGACCACGAAGAAGCCGCAGGGTCATGGCAGCACTGGCCAGGAGAGAAGGGAACATTCTCCTTCTCCCCCAGCCACAAAGAAGCTGCAGGGCCACGGCAGCACTGGCTGGGAGAGAAGGGTACATTCTCTTTCTTCCCAGGCAAGGCACCCCTTGACATGAGTGCCATTGAGTTGATTATGCCCACACAGTCACATGAACACCAAGCCAAGCCCAGCCAGTCATGTGACCACCAAGCCATGCCCAGCCAGCAAGCCACACCCACAAATTAAGCCATGTCCACAGAACTGGTTAAGAAATTTGAATCCCACCCCTGATCAGGGCCAATAGATAGGATGGTTTTTGGTTAGGTAGTGCCTTTTCTACATTATCTTCTGTAAAGTCAATATGTAGTAGATAGTTGTGGTATGACTAGGAAATGTGGGGCATGAGTCATTGATATTTACAAAGACTGAACTGAATAATGTGTTGAAGAGGTTGGCCTTAACGGCTTCATCGTTGCAGTCTTTCCCATTTGATCCTTTTAGGGTGGGATGGTACTTGAGTCTTTAAGTTTGGGGTTTACAAAATTGTAGAAGATGCAGGTGGATTTTGTATGTAGGAGGTTTTCTTCTTGCTTGCAGTGGTAATTTGCGCATTATGCCTTTGTCAGCATAAGGTTTTGTATTGGTTTTTAACGTTTGCTATATAGCTAGTTTTGTTTTTACGCCATAGCGATCTTTTTGTTGATTGAAGTTTCCTTATTGTTATGGGTAATTTGTTGTTGTTTTTTTCTTTGTTTTTGGGGGTTACTAATGGTACATATAGTTTAATGATTTTTTCAAGTTCAAACAAGAATGCATTATAATGGTCTTCTGTAGTATTGCAGCTAGAGAACAGAATGTACCAATCAAGAGATGATAGGTCAGCATCTATGAGATCATAGTTGGGTTTTTTGAAGTTGTGTTTTGGGGATCCATCATTAAGTTCCTCTTTGTGAGGGTGTAAATTGAGACAAAAGTCGATCATACTGTGCTCACTGTTTTATTTATTTATTTATTTATTAATGGGACTTATATGTCAGCCCCATCTCTCAAGACTCAAGGCTTACAAAAAAACAGACACAATAAATATTTAAAAAAGAATTAAATTAATGGTCCCAATTAATACAAAACTAAAAAACCAAAATCTAAAACACCCCACCCATAGGTCACAGCCCGGCTTGGTCAAATAACCAGGTCTTCAAGTCATGGCGAAGGTGCGGAGGTCAGGGGCCAAGCGGAGCCCCAGGGAAGTTGGTTCCAGAGTTCAGGGACCCGACAGAATAGGCACGCCGTCGGGGACCGCCAGCCGGCATTGCCCGCTGATGGGACCCCAAGGAGTCCCTGTCTGTGACTTCTGCACAGGGCGGTTAGTATTCGATGTCGGCAGCAGTCTCTCCCTTAAATAATAAGGACCCATGTCATGTAGGACTTTGTATGTTAAAGTTAAAACCTTGAATCTCACCCGAGGGCAACCGCAACCAATGCAGGCAGCAGGAGGGGCTAACATGGGAGAACCGAAACTCCCATCACCGCCGCCGCGATTTTGCACCAGCTGCAGTCTCTGGATGGTATGCAAGGGCAGTCCTAAATAGAGAGCGCTGCAATAGTCGAAGTCATGAGGTAACAAGGGCATGAGTGACTGCACGCAGGGCATCCCGGTCCAGGAACGGGCGGCTGGCGAACCAGCCGACCTGGGCAAAGGCCCCTGGCGAGGCTCCCACCTGCTCCTCCAACCGAGCCGCATCCAGGAGGACCCCCAGGTTCTCGCCTGTCCACAGGGGCAACACCACTCCCCTATGGTCAACGATGGACATTCTAAGCTGGAACGGGATGCCGGTATGTACAACCACTCAGTCTTGGCCGGGTTGAGTCGAAGCATGTTGCCGCCCATCCAGATCCGCATCGCATCCAGACAACGAGTCATCACGGAGAGGGCATCACTGATCTGGTTTGGGGTGGAAATATACAGTTGAGTATCATCCGATATTGATGATACTCACCCCAAAACCACGGATGATCTCACCCAGCGTTTCATGTAGATGTTAAATAAGAGGGGGAGAGGACCACCCTGAGGGACCCCACAAGTGAGCTTCTGGGACGACCTCTGCCCCCTGCCTAACACCGACCGCCTCTGCGAGGTAGGAGGAGAGCCACCAAGAACAGTGCCCCCACCCCCAGCCCCACAAGGCGCCGCAAAAGGATACCATGGTCGATGGTATCGAAAGCCGCTGAGAGGTCTAATAGGACCAGGACAGAGGAAAACCCCTGTCCCGCGTCCTCCAGAGATCATCCAACAGTGCGACCAATGCCGTCTCCTGCTGAAACCAGGCCGAAGCCCGATTGGTACGGATCGAGGTAGTCCGCTTCTCCAGGAAAAGCGAAATTGCCGGGCCACCACATTTCAACAACCTTCGCCAAAAAGCGAAGGTTGGAGACTGGACGAAGTTGTCTAACACGGTCGGGTCCAGGGCAGGCTTCTTCAGGAGGGGCCTCACCACCGCCTCCTTCAAGGCGGAGGGAAAGACACCCCTCTCAAAGAAGCTGACAACTGCCCGGATCCAGCCGCAGGTGACCTCCTGGCGGCATAAGCAACCAGGAGGGGCACGGGTCCAACAAACATGTGGTGGAACTCAGGCGCCGATAATCCCCCACTTCATCCTCGGAAACAGGATCGAACTCATCCCAAAACGTAATGGCCAGACTCCCCGTATCCCGCCTCCTCCAACCACTGCAAATCAGAGGACAACCCGCCCGAATCCGATTTTATCCGACAGATATTGCCCAAATTCTCAGCCCTTCTCGCAACGGGTCCGCCCCTCCTCTGGACGAAGAAGGAGCAGACCCGAACAGGGCGGCTGGGCGGTTATTCGGACGCCATGAGAGCGAGAGATAAGACATTTTCGCCGCCTCATCGCTCCCAGGTAAGTCCTAATATGGGCTCTTAACTGGGCTCGATCGCCTGGGAGCGGGTGGCCTCCACCTGCTCTCTAAGCCCCTTCGACGCTTCATCTCCCGGAGCTCCTCTGAATACCAGGGAGCCATTCGGGATCCACGGCGCGTAAGGGGTCGATGGGGACAACCCTGTCGAGGGCTTCCGACGCAGCCCATTGCCAGGCGGTCGCCAGATCTCGGCAGAGCCGTGAGTCAGGGAAGAGGGAAGAGGCCCCAGCTCCATCTGGAACCGCCCGGGTCCATAAGGCCTGGGGCGGAACCACCCACGCGGCTCCTCATCCCAGCAGTGGGGGGACGGCTCTGGAAGACCACCCAGAGGAGATAGTGATCAGACCATGGAACGGGCAAAGACGTAAAGGTGGTCTGCCCTCTGTCACTATGCCACCACTCAGAGACAAAAACAAGGTCGAGAGTGTTCCCCCCCTCATGAGTGGGGCCATGAATTAATTGGGTCAGGCCCATGGCTTCCATGGAAGCCATGAATTCCTGGGCCAATCCCGACGCACCCCCCAGGGAAAAGCTTCTTGTATTTGTAGGTCATATATTGAGTCCGAGCTGTTGCAGAAGATGAGGTCGAGGCAGTTGTTGAGTCTAGTGTTGTTAGTTAATAATTGATCCAATCCCAGTGTGGTAACGGCATTGTACAGGGTTGCATGTATGGGTTCGGATGTACATTCATTTAGAGTCCAATTTATAAGAGATAGATTGAGGTCACCCAGAAAAATAAGATGGTGTAAGCAAGAGGCAGCCCACGTTAGTGGTGAAGTTAGCTTGTTTTCATGAACTATGTCATAATCAGGGGCTCTGTAACATAGTAAGAAGCGGATTGTGGTATTTGAGGACAGTTCACAGATGATGGTCTCTGGAAGAGCAAGTTCCTGTGTAATTTGAATCTTTTTTAGATTTAGGGGTTTTTTGCAGAAGATAGCAACTCCACTTCCTCTACGGATTTCACGATCTGACCGATAAACATGATATTCTCTGACTGTGGTAATAGAGTTTGGAAAAGATGCATTTAACCATGTCTCACAAACCAATATAATGTTGAATGTGGTTGTGCCTAATAAGATGAGGAATTCATGCATTTTGTTTGCAAGGCTTCTTGCATTGAGTAGTTTGCATTTTAGATATGTAGTAGTGGGACTGGAGGAAGTAAGGGACGTGCATGCCTAATGTTGGATGTTGGAGTGATGGTTATTGGGATGTAAGTTGAAGGTCTTGCTTTTGATACATTCTGTGAGGTAGTCAATGTATAGGTTAGTATTTCCTTGTTGATGGAGTCTTTTATAATATCCTGTCATTTTTGTAGCTTGTCATTTTAAAACCTGCCTTCATATCAGCGTTAGTTTAACTTTTTCCTCTTCCATAACATTTTTAAAACAATCTACTTATAATGACAGACGATCATAATATTAACTCAGTCTATTGTTCACAAATATCCTTCAATATATCTAATGTTAAAATATTTTGCTATGTTAGTAAGTCAAATTTAAATGTTGTTCTCCTTTAACTGTAATCTTTAGTTCCTTCTACTTCCCATTAATGTCCAACATTTAAAGTCCCATTCTATCATTTAAAAAAAATCAAAACAAAGCATTTTCTCAAGGGAAAGAATCTTATAATTCCAACATTTTATTTCAAATCTATCTCTGCCCTTAGTCGGCTAGTAAATTTTCAAAATCAACATTTCCATTACCTTTTCCTTGTCTATTAAAAAAAACAGTTAAAAACCTTAAACTTGTGTTTAAAACTTTCTTTGTTTAAGGATTGAAGGTGATTCACCCAGTATTGTCAGACTTTCTATCCAAAGTTTTCTAATAACTGAAAAACAATTAACAAACAATATCCAAAAGTGATTAGAAACTGTGGTCCTTATAAGTGCAGACCATGGTTTGAGCAAGATGGCTATTCCCTCATTTCCTGGAGTGTAATACCTAATAGAGGCAGTTGTCTTGCAATCTCCTCACAAACCGTAGCTGTCTAGAACACTTGTGGATTATCTCAAGTCCTTTCCTTATCCAGAGAGGAATCACGAAGAGCTCTTCATTCTACCACAACCATCAGCTCCACTTTTCATAAAGTCATTTTCAGTTTTCCATTTCTTCCCTGGAAACATTTCAAGTGCACTTCTTTTTAAATGGAAAGCTGTTCTCTCAAGTGCAACATGGGAATTTTTGAGCATTTTGAAAGCATTTTATTTTTAAAACATCTCTGTTCTGAAATTGAGATACTTCTAAAATGTTTGGGGCATCCTGACTCATATTTCAAACAACATTTTGTGTTCAAAATATATGCTCAGGAACTTTTGCACTTAATTTTTTAAATTAAATATTTTGCACATTTCTGTTATACAGTATATATTAATTTAATAGTGGTATCCAAAGAACCAGATTGGTGTGATGGTTAAGGCACCAGGCTAAAAACCAGAAAACTGTAAATTATAGTGCAACTGTAGGCATGAAAGCCAGCTGTGCATCTTGGAGAGAGAGAGAGGGAGAGAGAGAGGGAGGGAGGGAGGGAGAGACAAAGAAAGAAAGAAAGAAAGAAAGAAAGAAAGAAAGAAAGAAAGAAAGAAAGAAAGAAAAGAAAAGAAAAGACAGACAGACAAAATAAGAGGAAGAAAGGAAGGAACTGTACTTGCAGGAAAATGCCAGGAAGGAAAAAAAAGAATTAATTTAAATCATACTAAATTGAATTCATTTTTATTATCTTAGGAATAATTTGTTTTTATGAAAATGAGCATTTTTAAATAAATATTAACTTCAATTGTTTAATCTGATCTACCAGATAAGACTAACAGTACAATAACAGAATCTTGCAAGACTAAATGTACTCCCCCCACCCACAGGTGAATTGGGGGGGATACTTAATCTCCAGTCTGATTTGAGCTTTAAGCTTGTCTCCTTGTTGTATTAATATTTAAAATTTATTGTTTCATTGATTAAATTGATTGAATATATAAAACCAATTCATATCATCTTAAGAAATATTTGAAAATTTCTACAAAACCCTAAAGTTAATATTTACATTGGGATCACCTCTACTTATCATTATTCCTAAAATAAGTGCTGTGAGCGGAGCTTGGAAAAAAACAAAAGTAAAAAAAAGTTAAAATCAGTAAAAGCAATATTAAATTCTAAATTCATTCTCATTATATTCGACTGGTGATTATATCAAAATATATATAAACATTAAAATCTTTACATCAAACATTTCCCTTAAAACTGTATTCAACATTTCTCGGTTTCTCAGTTTCTATTCTGGATGTATCTGTTAACTTTTCTATTGCTGTATACATTCTTTCCAGTCTGGTGTTGTTGGCAAAGTATCTCTTTTCCAACATTAGTCCAAGTTTGTCCTCATAACAGTAAGCATATGGCTTATAAATTTTAAATTGTAAATCACAATGTCTTTGATCAGAAATTGGGGCTTCTTACTATGATAACTAACACCTGTAGTTACAGAAATCAAAATAAACAAAATAGCTACAGACACTAATAATTATCATTGGTATGATTCACTACATCATTATCAAAATTTGATTTGAGAAAACATTACTTTTACTGTTTTAAAATTGGTCTGCTTCCTATCAGATTTAATCTTTACTAACTAGAAATGTTTCTTCTTTAGGTTCTATGTTCACCCTTAAAAGTTATTCTGATCCCTTTGGGAATAAATATTTGTCAAGATAAATTAAAATATTTTTCTTTGTATGATACTCCCAGGACTTTCATTACCTGCCTTCAGTGGTGGGATTCAAAAAATTTTTACTACTGGTTCTGTGGGCATGGCTTGGTGGGCGTGACAGGGGAAGGATACTGTAAAATCTCCATTCT